>JAPDSC010013628.1:50910-61173 GCA_026290005.1 Latrodectus geometricus | reverse complement strand
ATATATATTTCAATCTTCTCTATTTATTAAGAAATTAAATTTAATTTATTTATTATTAGTTAGTGTACCCAATTCTTGCACCACATGGAAACTATTCCTGTAAATTCTATGATTTCCCGTATAACGGGATTGCAGAAAGATGACAACAAATGTCCATTGTTCATTGATAAATGCATTCGAGTTCATTCAGAGTCAATAGTGTTTATAATCATAACCAAATAATGATGATACAAATAATCCAATAAAGTAAATTTCCAAGTATAGAAAACTAAACTAATCTGATTTGAACCGGTATCAAATTAAGTGGCACATAGGGGGTGATAGACAAAAATAAATAAATATTAAATCTTAAGCTACATATTAATTTTATACATTGCTTAGATATTTTTTTAAGTTAAATAAAAAAATATGTGCATGAAATAAATATTAGATCGTTATTACTATTCCTGATAAAAAATCAAAAATAAATTTACATTTGCTTTTCAATTATTATATAGTAATTTAATCCACATTGTAAGTGTTACAATATTTTATATGATTAATACATAAATTATTTCACTTCCATTGTTGAAACATTCTGTCCTTGAATAGTTTTATCTCATAGAATGTTAAGTTTTCCGAATGCCTTAGCTTTTTTTTTTTTTTAATAGCTTGTGATTTTTTATACCTTATTTTTCTTGAATTATTTTATTGGCTTAGAATCCATTTTAAACTTTAGGTTCCGGTTTCTTTAGACATCCTTTACAAAACATGACCCTTCGGTAGCAATAAAACCAGAAAACCAATTATTTTATGGAAGATTAACAAAGCAGGAAGTTGACCAAGAAAAAAGGATATGTTATTATAAAATAACGAACGATTTGAGGAGATACCAGCTAATCTGAATTGGTAATTTTTTTAAAGAAAACATAATCAACAAATCATTGGAATGATATTTAGCTGTCATTAGTTAGTGTTGATATCGTGGTCAGTTAAATTATTAACTCCACATTTACATTTTGGTTGAAATACACAGTACTCTATTTAAAAAAAAATTAAGTAACATATTATTAAGATTTATCCTTTTTTATATTAGAAAAGTTTACCACCCACTAATATAAAAAAGAGTAATCTTAATATTGATATCTTAAATCACTCTAAGAATTTTAATTTTTATTGATGATGTAAACAATGTTATTTTGAAAAAACTTTTAATCATACCGAAGTATAATTGATAGGTACGCGAATACTTTTGTTACAAATATTTTGATTATTTTAAATGTAAAATAATCTTATAACATAGAAATCATAATATTTAAGACATATTTTGATTTTATTAAAACTTATCCAATAAGTTGAATGCAAATTTTTCAACATTTAAAATCGAAATGAAAATCTGATCTCGTTTAATAAATATGATATTTTATATGCAATACCTTTCATAAAATTAATAAACTGAAGCAAATATGTTACTTGGTATATTGATTGGTAGTATAAATATAATTCTTCATGTTTTAAACTACGTTTAGGTCAGGGTATTATGAGTTCACAAATTTGTTTTATTGTTAGGGATTAAATATCTTTAATTAGCTATTTGAATTACTTTTTTAAAATCAAAGTAAAAGAAACTCGCTACTGCACATACATGTCGGATAATCGTATAAAATGACATTTTCTTTGAATGAAATTGGAGTTTAAATTAATTAATCAATTATGTATTATATTAAACTTAAATTTTTCAAGTTCGATAAAAATAGAGAGCGAGTTTCTAATAAATGAATATTTAATATATTTATTTATTTCTTAGACAAATTTATTTCTTATGAAATATTTAAATACATCAAAATGATAATTGTTTTTTGCAACGATTAAGAGCTACAAATTAATAAGTTTGTTGATTAACTTCCGACATATACCGGTGTCACAGTAATTAAACACCAGTATATGAATCGAAATAAAATTCGTAGATTTTTGGTAAAATAACAATTATATCATATATTACTGTTAAATAACAAATCAGATTAATCAACCTTTATATTGGTACTTAGGTGGTGTTAGACATTATGTGATATGATTTGTCAAAATGTAAATATCAAACTGAAAAAAAAGTTAAGCAGTTCTAAACACAAATGATTTAAGAAACATTTCGTATAAAATCTCTATGATGCTAGGCGTGTTTTTTTTTTCTGTTGCACAATGATCACTTTTTGTACAAGAGGGAAAATAAGATCCGAACCTATAGTTTAAAGTGGAATCACAACCACTATAAACATCCTTGTGCAAGATGGGATTCAGACTCACGAAATGTTGAAATGGAAAGAGCACTTACCTTTCGGCTGCCAGTTTCTCGACAATATTATGGAATGTATGGAAGGAAATTTTTAATTAACTCTTATTTCATAAATTTTAACCTAGATTAAGTTGATGATGGTCTAAATTACCAAAAGATTTCTTAGATAAATGACAAGGGTTTATAGATAACTATAAAAAATTAGTTCAGATCGATGACAGTGTCAAAAATTAAAATATCTATTATAATAACAATATTTTTAGAAAAAAATTGAAATGAATATACAAAGCCATTAAAAAAATCACCAATGAAAATTTATTTAAATATACAAGTAATTTTCACTTATAACAAGATGAATGATTCAAAATACAAAGGGTTAACAAAAGAAAAAGTAAAATGAGAAAATCAAAATAGTAATGAACAGAAATTTAATTAAAATTGAACTTAACAGAAAAATAAAAAATAAAAATACTGAGAGAAACGAAGGAAATAAAAACTTGCCTCTTTTTTATGAAGTTAAAAGAGAACTAGGAAAGACACTTTACTGCATATATATATATATACTTAAAAAATCAGAATCCCAACGTATTTTCTAAGCAGATAGTGAAACTGCATAAGTCGAGAACTGTAGCTGAACTTTAAAAAGAGTCTATGGTTATTTGCAAATATTATACGAAACATAACAATGCCTGTCTGTGATAGAGGGTAACAAGTTAACAATTTACTGAGTTTTTAATAGAAGAGAATCATTTGTCTTTAGAGAAAGAATATTTTTCTAAAAATATATTGTTACAATTCATAGACAGTATTGTCACAACAACATCATGGTGGGAGTTTGTAATCTATTTACCAACGAGAAAGAGGACTTTTAGAAATACAGAAATAAATAATAAGTGTAGATTCTATGCGCATTGATAGATTGAAAAGCAATAAAATTTCGTTTTAAAGCACTTAAAGAACTAGAACTTTATTTAGACAGAAAGCAGGATGCTGATCTACTTACACTCTGTGATTTGTCAATGGGTATCACTCTCTGATTCGTCAGTTCATCGATGTCATTGACTGGGGAGAAAAATTACCTTACACTTTAAAATTATGCCTTTGATGGAAAATTTTATTGAAATCTGATTAAAATTGAGATCATGAATATAAAAACTGACTTGCTTTATGGAGATATATGATTTTCTCACTGAAAAACTCAACCCTAATTTATGGAACCATAATGGATGTATTGTTTTGGAATCTATTCAAGTAAATGCGAAATTCTAGATTGTGTAACATCTTATTTGATCATAAGGGAACATTCGAATATATTGCCTTAGGTGAGGGGATGTGAGGACTCCTCTTGATAAACATTCAAAATGTCTATGACACCTTAATATTTTGCATGACAGGAATTCATGCTGTGCATTATGAGTATATCAAATACTCCTTTCAGACACAATACTGTTTTATAAATTTGAAGATTTGCTTTGAAATTCAAAATCATTTGCTCTTAAATAAATAGGAAATAAAATCTTATATCTAACTTTTCATTCTGTATTGAATTTTGTTCAAATATTTTATGATATTCTTCGAAAAAAAAAAGTAACTGTCACATATTTATTCATTTAAAACAAATTTTATTAATTTTTGTTTCAAACCTTACATATAATAAAAAAGATTTTATACTAACATAATTTCGTTTAATTCTTATTTCTTATAATTAACTGTATGTTTCATGTAATTTTAACTATGTTTTATTTTAAATAATCTTTACTTTAAATATTTTTAAACAAAATTTAGTTAGTTTTTCATATTTTATGAATAATATCAGTTTAAAACTATATTAAAATCTAACTCATTTCTGAAATATAATGTTTACTTATGTAAATAGTTTTAGAGACAAAATAAAAAAATAATATATAATATTTCCCTATTTATTGAATTTTTATCAGATTTGAGTGAATCCATTAATAATGCATTAAGAAATACTTGCAATTAAGTGAGAAAGCTATTTTCGTGTTCTTTGAAATTCATTTCGATATTTAACATTCATGATATTAAATATAATGGAACTTCAAATATTTTCTTCCTCTTTCTTCAAAAGTTAATGATAGTGGTAAGAGAAATTGCATCTTATATACAATTCAAACCATTGAAGTATAATGTAACGAGAAATGTAAGATATAGTTTCAGCATTTAAATTGCTTGAACATAAAAATGATTCAGAGCTGAGTAGTATACTGTGAAAGCTTTCGTTTTCTAAGAAAATTTGAATTGGTGGACATCATTTCATATAATGACTTTTTAGGAACTTTTCTTAACAAATTATTTTGAAGAATATTTAATATGCTCCAATATTTTCCAACATATTTGTCGCTTTAATTTTTACATAAATATTAAAATAACCTCTTATTTTTTTCTAATGAGTTAATATAATAACAGAAATGTTTCTTTTAAAAGAAAATAATTTAATGATTATTATATTCATAATGAATTTTATCAAATATAAAGTGATTGCTATATTTAAAAAATTAATATAACATGGAATCGTTGGTAATTTGATAGTGTGAATTGTAGTAAATTCATCATGCAATATTTTCTGGAAATTTATATAAATGATAGGATCTTATGTATTACAAATGAGGAAATCTAGAAAAATCTTCAGAGTCTTTTTTGAAAAATTTTTATGAAACAAGTTACCGTCCATTGTTTAGTAATGACTATGCTTAAACCTACTCCGAAGGTCAGTGACAATGTACATAATGAAATCATGGGAAGAAAGTTAATCAGTTAATACGTTGTTAATAGTTTCTGACATAATTTGGCACAGAGTCATTTAGAGATATGAAACAAAATATATTAGTATTTACTGTTTTATTAATAGTTTGCGTCTTATGCTATTTTAAGCATTTTATTATGTTCTTCTGTTTTAAGATTAGTATTTCTTTGTTTCTGTATGTTTTCAAAACTTCTAATTATGAAGGAAATCTATTCATAAATAACCCACTAACCCGTTAGTTATTACTTAGCAAATTTTTTGGTAGGAAAAATTTCAAATCGTATTGGATTTTTTTTTTTAATTTTGCAGTTGCAATCTAATAAAAAGTTTTATCTTTTGAAGGAGAGATAAAGTGAAGAATATTCTAGTAAAACATTAGTAGAAATATCATGAGTACATTTTCTACAGTACTCTGTTAATCTAATTTCTCTGTCTATGATTTACTGAGTAAAAATGATTATTAACATTTATAGAGATATGTGTAATTTGTGGGAGTCTTTAAATTTGAGCTAAATAAAAAATAAAAATGCATAACGATCAAACCTCGTAATATTAGTCTATTATCAAATGCCAAATTCAATATTTATCTTATATTTCACAATTTATAATATTAAACAAAAGTATAAGTATAAATTAATTAATTCGTTGTGAACACTGTAAAGTAGATTACTTTGAAAAATAATTTAGTTATCTTATATAGTAGTATATATTCAACGTTCGGGAAAAATTATTTTGGATTCTTATCAATTATAGGAATAATTTAAGTTGGCGACTGTAATTGAAAATAAGATTTTAGTGTTATGACCGAAAGAATTATGATCGTAATATTGGCAATATTTTTTTAATTATTTAACGTTTTACTGGTCATGATTATAAATTTACTAATATCATAATCCAGAATAGAAGGCACATGCTACAATTGCATTGATTTTTAAAGTAAGAAAGACCTCTACATTTTCATGATCAGTATCAATGGAAACCAGTTTAAAAGAAAAAGCTTAAATCTTTGCTTTGGTTTGCTTATGAATACCAAACTATAATGATTTCGTGAACATGAAAATTTTATGAAAGCAATAAATTGGAATGTGTATTTGGGTGATGCAGGAAAGTAAAACGACATCTAAAACGCTGCGTAAAAAATGTCCAGTAGATTTATCATTCAGAAAATAACTTTGTAAAATCAGAGTTGTTTCAAAATATCATGTAATATCTCAAATAAAAAGAAGAAGCATTTTCCAGTATTAACGGAATTCGATAGAAGCAGGAACGCTATCTATCAGATTCTGCATCATATTTCCCCGATATTATCATTAGTACTAATCGAAATTCCAATCAGCATCATTCGAATACGGAATCAATTGATAGATGAGTGTCATATTGAATAGTGTTGTTGAATACCTAATTAAGGCTCCTATTATTAACTATAGAACAGATATATCGGAAATTATGTTTTGTGATACCATACAATCACATTATAGATTATTAGTCACGTGATGGATTTGTTTACAGTATTTATAGTACCGACTTATCATTAGTCACGTGATGGATTTGTTTACAGTATTTATAGTACCTATTTATAGTACCTACTTATAATCAGTAAAACAAAAAAAATGATTGTTATCTCCGTGACCATACCGTGCGTTTCTTTTGACAGAACCAGATAGAAAATGACACTAGCGTATCCATTGACAATTGTGGAACCTGTTCCTATTATACGTGAATATTCTGATGGTCATATATGTGTCTTGAGGTTCTGAAGAAAATATTCCGTCATCTGGTTGTATTACGCTTAGTCATAAGGGTTATACACTTGTTGTAACGATATAGTAACTACTAAATCAATGATTCATATATATTTAATTCAAATTATCTGTAACTTATGGAAGTCTATTAGTAAATTTCTAACATTCTAAGCCTAACGTTTGTGTTTTATATTCAGGTGCAACTTAGTGTCCTTTTTCAACAAGTGCAGTGACATTCCTGAGCACAGAGATTATTCCATTAATGTCCTGGCCAACATAACCTGTAGGTCTTTCATCATTTGAAGACTTATGACCATAAATTTGGCCTCTACAGCTATTCAGCTACTATTGCATATAAAATTTGATATAGATTTAAAGCAGAAGGAAATGAATTGCCCGAATTTTGTCAACCATGGTCCATTTAACTGCAGCTCTATTCAGGCTGAAACTTGTATTGGAAACTTTTTGTACTAGTATAGCATTCCTGTTACCACAAAAACTCTAAAATTAAATCAATTTGTCATAATATGATACTTTTTATATAAATAACTTTTCGATATTTAATTATCTTCATGGTGTTGTAATTTTAATACTTTAAAAATATTTTAAAAAATAAAAAATTTCTACTTTAAAAATATATTGCATTCATTATAAATTCATTTAATTCTCAAATTTTATGTATACGAATTGTTGAAAACAAATGAATCAAATTGCGTTTCAAACAAAAATTTTTATATGTCATTAGATTAAGATTATATAATTTATAATGCTTCCATCCATTAAAGAAATAGTGATTCGAAAGATAAATTTGAATGTGGTAATTAATATTGCGTTAAGAAATATTTTGCACGACTGAATTTGAAAATAAATGCAGCATTCCTTGAAACTCATTTCAGTAATAGTATTCCTGATATTAAACATAATGCAGCTTCAGATAATTTTATTTCATTTTTTCAAAAATTAATGTTATTCGTGTATAGGAAACAGCACGTTCATATAAAATTCAGACACATTAAAATATAATATAAATGGAAAATAGAGTTTCAGTGGCTAGATTGCTTGGCTTTAAAATGTTTACGAAATTTGTTTTTAGTTAAAAATTTTGCTTTATAAGACCACTTAAAATGGGTAACATTATTTCATATAATAACCACATTTTAAATGTGGAAATTAATTTTTTCTTACTAATCACTTTTAAGAATATGTACTCTGATCTTATTTTTTGCACACATATAACTTTATACATTTTTAAAATTAATTGATGTAATTTTAATTTTAAGTAGTTTTTTAAAATTTAATATTTCAATTGATTCTTTATAATTGAAATTATAAAGAAGTCTTTATAACAAAATACATAATTCATTTAAAGTAAACAATTTGTTTGAAATTATTTTATTCATGATTCAGAAATGAAAAATTAACATTTTTACAAGTATAGAAATGTGTTGAAAGTGCAAAGTGCTTTGAAATTTAAAAATTAAAGAAAAAATGAGTGAAATTTGTTACTCATTTAAGCCATGTAACTGATTTTATTTTAAAAACTTATCTTTGTCTTTGTGATAATTATATCCTATACCAATGTTTAATAAGAAAAAAAATTTATAACTATGCCAATAAAGAAATATCAGACTAGACGACAATAGACAAAAATATGAGATTGAATATGACATGTATTACTGCCCGCATTTAGTAAAATATAATCAAAAGATATATCTAGGTGTGTGCATGATGTGTGTGAATCATATTCTGGTTTTAAGAACTCTTATTTAAATTTGAAGTTTTCACTAATCTAAATATTCTAGGACGAAAAGATATTCAACATGATTGAAGTCTTCAAATTATGATGGTGTGGGTAACACTAAGCACGTTGCATTACGCTTAATGGTTGCAACGTGTTTAGCTTTAGATAAAAATGTAGTTGTGCTTAAATTTTTTTCTAATCTATATTTAGTAATAAATGCCTGTTTATCTTGAGACAAATGAACTTTTAATTCTCAGAGGAACTGAAGGGTAAGTTTACTGAAGGATGTCTACTGAAGGGTAAGTTATATACTACGAGATACTTTAGACTTTTATTATTTGATATCAATTGTGTGAGGAAAGTAACATTTGATGAAAGAAAAATATTTAATAAAAGCAAATTAGTTAAATTCTGCAGAAATCATATAACGAACAAAAAGTAAGAATACCTCTTTGCTGTATTCTACAGAAAAAAGCATTAATAAACTATGGATTATGAATAAATATTCCCAATATTTGTACTATGCTTTTTTGTTGATGTTCAGTTTAGTACTATTCAAATGTAGGTGAAATCGCCTTAGTTCCGTATATGCTGCAGTATAAAAACTTTCATCATCAATTCTCAGTAGGTACGAATAACTGAAGATACGTCATTTCCCAAACGTGTTAGTTTTTGTGGTAGAAGAAATTGAAACATAATGCATATTTTCTCACATAGATAAGTTTCAGTGAGTGAAATTAATCAATTTGCATGCCATTCATATGCAGTGGAAATAATTTCTTATTTAACAAATGAAACAAATTTACAGTATTGTCTGAATTTTAGAAAACGCATAATTTTATAAATTTTTATCATTATTAAGTCTTCGATTTATCCGATTCTATCGTTGAATTCTATTGCTGTAATTCCTATTTCTAAGATAATATGAAAATTAATTTTAAAAAAATGTAAAATCCTATGTATCGTTTATCTATGTAGGAATTTTTAAATGATATTTCGTAATAACTCAACTAACATACCAAAATATATTTTAAATTCAATAGAATGCTAAATAATGTATCATATCTTGTATCTGCAAACATTGTTTGCCACAGTAACCACAGTTAATTGGTAAAATTAACCCTTGAGTGGAAAATATCAATTTTAAACTTTTTCACCATGACAGTTAAAAATATAAGATATGTTTAAATACAGTTTCTGGAAATATTACACCCAGATAAATTTCAGAGAACGAACTCACATAACCAAGAGGTTATTCTTATTGTATTATGAGACATAGGCAATCATTAGTTTTTTTATCAGTACGTAAAGAAAGGTAAACTATATATGAAATAACTTAAAATAACCTAATATTTCTGAGGAATCATGTGTAGTAGATGTTTTGTTATAAATATAAACTTACATTCAAAAATACTACGGAAACTGATTCTTACTGAAATTCTTTGTTTTATACACCACCAAAACGTTTGCTTTATTTTATTCACAAAATGAAATACTTTGTCTTCACTTGGAAGAAATTTGAAATAAAACATTTCTTGAATTTCACAGGATAAGACAAGATGTTGAAATATCGGGATAGTTAAACTATTTTGCTCAACAGTAGTATAAATACATATATTTGAATGCAAAATAAGATAAAGGTTTTTCCCGTTAGATAAATTTTGATGTAACATTCTCCAGTTTCTTTATTGGTTCCATAAATTCATGAAAATATGGAATATGTTTGAGAACTGTAAATACTGGAGCA
>JAPDSC010013628.1:24583-45910 GCA_026290005.1 Latrodectus geometricus | reverse complement strand
TATATATATATATATATATATATATATATATATATATATATATATATTGTTGTCAATCAAATAGCCTTGCATTTTATTAAGTTTCGAATATTAAATAGTGATAATGGTATATGTTTAAAATAATTATGGTAATGTTATTGTTATTTATCGATTTAGATTATTGTTATTTATATAACAATGGAAAAGTAAAAATATCTGGTATCAAATCCTGAAAGACAAGGGTTGAATAATGAAAAATAATTTTGTTATCGTATATAAAAATTTTAGGGTAAGGAAAAGTAAATAATTATAAAAATAAAATTAAGAGAAAATTTGCAGAGATTAATAAAATGAAAAAAAAAACTTCTGACTACTTAGCATTTTCTATGAAAAAATCATTCTAATTTCATCATTCAGATTATCAGGCATTTAAAGTAATTAATTCATAGTTAAAATAAAAATCTTATTTATTTTGGAGAATGTGAAAATTTGTTAGCATAAAATTTTGCATTTGCAATGAAATATAATTTAGTATTTAAGGTTAACATCATATGGTAATATAAATATTTATTATATTTTTTTCTTAGCATTTATAAATATCAGATATTAGGGAATATAATGTACTTAATCTCTTATATTTATTTATTTTTAGATAATTTATTTTAAAAGTCAAATAATAAGGTGACTTACTGGTAAGTGCGTGTGTGATTTAAAAAGTTGAATCAATAAATGGGTTTTGTTACAGAAATTTTGATATTTTTTTCCCAAATAAGAAGATTGAGTGATCAAAACATACTTCAGAATTCATTTACGTATGCATAAATGCAAAGCTGCAGTCAAAAGTTATTTTTATGAAATTATAATAAAAGTATTCATAAAAATATTCATATAAGAGATAGAAATTTGGCAGTTACATTAATTTCAAACTCAAAATTGATTGCTACAGGAAGATCTTGATCAAACTATGCTTATAAGATTCTTGAATACTTTGAATAAATTTTTCAGAGAAAAAACGTAAAACATATGATCGTTAAAAAAAGAAAAAAAAAGAATATGTATTCAACAGTCACTTCTGTGGCTAGAATCGGAATGTTTCATAAAAATGCCAGAAAATCTAAAAATCCCATTTATCAGTACCAGCAAAAGTGTATTGATAATACATCGTGTCGACAACAATCCGATGATGTAGCCTGAATGCAAACATTTTTACGAGTAATGATTTCTTTTTCCTGGTTTATTCAGGAATAAATTGTTTCCTGTTTTCTTGATGTTTTCCGGATTTTTACAATGTTATTAAAATATTTAGTTGCTCATGAGAGAGTAAATTATGTTACAATATTCAATTTAACTTCTGAATTTTTTGTGAATTTTACATTAAATTAAGTGGAAACTATGAGTGGAACGTAATTTGTTTATAATTTTATTCTTTCAAATTGATAAATTAATCACTTTTCTTCATAAGAAATGAAAATAATGAACGAAACTGATTGAACTCATTACTGAATAGTTTTCACACATTTCATGTATATTTATATCGATTGCATAATTGTGCAACGAATAAAATTATTCAATCTTCTTTCATGTATATGCAAAAATATTTAAAACTTGGTCTTTTTCCTAGTATGGGTGGTGTGATATACACTATGTTCATATATATATATATATATATATATATATATATATATATATATATACTGTAAAAGAAAAATAAATGCCATGTTTATAAATTATGCTTGCATTACCAGATTTTTAAATATTAATAATTAAAACAATATTCTGTTAGGTAATCCAACTATTAAAAGTTTTATTACACTTAATAATACTACTTTACGCTATCTATTATAAACAATAATTGAGAATTTAAATGCCAAAGTTTCATGAAACAAAAATATGATTTTTCTTTAAAAACTTTAAAAATAAAATTATGGAAAAGTAAGATATTTTTTTAAAAATTAGAAGTAAATATAGTAAATATAGCCTTATAGATGCTATAAAACATAAAACTCAATACTAAGGCATAGATAGCAATACTATTTTAATATTTGTTCATTTTAAATACTTCCATAATGCAGATGAAAGTCTGTATAATTTTTATTCATAATTGAACTGATTTCTTTCTATTCAATTTAATCAATCATTTTTTATTGATATACTTGTATTATAGGTATCTTTATAAATCTATCATACAAACCATATTTATCTTAAGACTCGGTTATCGTAACAATCTAAATTTTTCTTCTAATAATTATTCTGCCCTTAAATAAGTAATGTAGATCCTCATTAATCCGGATTAATAGGAAATCCAGCTCATCCAAATTAAAGAAAGTAGGGATTAACTAAAATAACTTATAAATTTAGCCAAGATGCACATGAAAACTGCTGTACACAGTAATGGTTGTAATTTGAATTCAAGGAAATGAAATATAAAGCTGCTTAAAAGAAAATTAAGTGCATTATGTACATACATTATTTAACTTATAATGAATAGGTGACAAAAAAAAACTATATTAATTATGAGAGTCATGCTCATATTCACTAACCCCACTTCACACGCTCACTGGTTAAAAGAAACTATGAACTTTTGCTTTCCTTTAGCGATTATTTCTTGAATGATTAATTGTCAGACTTGTTTCAAATGTGTATAATATAGAGATTTAGCTTCCTTACTGTTGTTTTGATCGTATTTTATTACAAAGCTCTCTAATCACCCTGAGTTTAGGTTTTGTGCTGCCAGTTTCTTCGCTATTGTACTAATCTTTTTCTGACATTTCTGCAGCGGTTACAATCCCCATAACCTTTTCTGTTAAGTTAGGATAGCATGGAACGTCTAAATTTGCATCTTACCACAGCTCTCAAAGTTATTAGTGTCCCATAATTTTCTCCACCTTCGTGTAGGGTGATGTAAAAGAGTACAGTTTCAAAACACGCTGTGCCTGGCTGCATTAATGTGCTAAATTGAATTTTATTATATTGTATGCTTACTCTTCATCGATGTAAATGATGAATGAGAAATTATTCTAAACTTTAGATGATCATTCATCATTGATTATCATTTAGAGATTGCTATTTCAAACAGTCCTATTATTTCCTAAATCCTGTTTATATACATAGAAATAAAATCATAATAGAATTGTTTGAATGACACTTAAACTCATTCGAAATGTTTTCGGCTTTAAACTATAAAAATAACTTAAAAATGAAATTATAAAATTAATTTAAAACGTTTTTGAAACTGTAACTGTATATTCACTGTTTATTTAACAGCAATTCTCGAATTAATTGCTTTAAGCTTTAATTAAGGCAGATTAAACAAAAACTATTTTATGATTCAATATAAAGAAATAAATTTTTATTTTCTTTCAAATACTATTATTGGATTTATTTGAAGTTAGGAAAGTAAAAAGCACTTGTATTTCAAGTGAAATAATAAAAAAAAAGAAAGAAATAAAAGACTATAAAATAGGAAAAAGGAGTTGCAGACTGAGTATATAAATATCTAAATGATTTTGTACTATATTTATTCTTAATTGAATAAAAGTGAAATAACTTTTTCACAATTTTAAATTTAAAAATATATTATTAATTTTTTAAATACATATGATAATATTACTATATATTAACAACTAATATTTTGTTGTTTAGTTAAATTCAGTAATATAAAATATTAAATTTCCTTACGTATTAAAAATTAGAAATTGCATGGAATCACTTTTTTATTGCTTAAATTTATCAGATGAAGAATGAAAACATCTAAAGCCTTAGATTCATAATCAATATAATTTAAGAAAAATAATTCTACCTATTTATATTGTATTTATTTTATGTGTATTTATATTTCGAAAACGCTTAAATAAAACTTGTTATTGCTTTTTAAATTTCAGAATGTTTTCACTGATGTCAATGAATAGCTACACAGATCTAATGCAGAATCACCTATCGGTATGAACAATTTTATTTACATTTTATTTTCCTTCGTGATATTCTTTGCCCTTAATAAAACTTAATTTTATAATTATTTTCTGGTTTATTCATGCAGATTAAATGCATACTTGTTTTGAAAGTTATGAACAACATGTTTTGATTATTGAAATTAGTAGACCATATAATGCGTCTACTAATTTCGTATTTATAGACTATTTATGCGTAGTAAAATGCTTATAAATCTTAGATGTTTATCAGCAATTTAATCATTTGTTCTTGATGTCTACTGTAGTAATTATGAAAAAAAAATCATTACTTTTTCAAATGATTTCACAACTTTAAAAATAGATAAGCAATAGAATATGAGACATTTAATAGTAGTTTTGTTATAGGAGAAATATTTGAAAAAATTAACTAAAAACTCTTGTTCAAATAATTCGATCTGCTAAAGATAAATAAAAAATATTTTTTAATTATACTTCGAAGATAATTAAGAGAATGATTAATTTGAAAATTGTGAAAAATTAAGAAAGCGGTAAAATGATTAAATCCACAAAGTTGTGCTGATAATTATTATTTAAATTTCAAATGTATGTCTTTGATTAAAAAATATATATCTGTAACAGTTTTTGATTAATATGAATTTTTTAAAATATTCTTGAAGAAATTCTAAAATAATATACATATTACACATCACGTATATGTACAAATGTTATATATGCTTTTAAATTTTTACAGCTGGAAATCTTTTTATCAATTGATAAACATAGCACTAATTTCCTGCCATTCTTCTGCTACAAAAATTCTAATAAGTAGAATATCAGTTCTTACAGACTGATATTTTAAATAAATATAATTATTCCAACTATAGATTAAAAAATTGGATTTTAAAATAATTTTTATAAGTATTATTTAAAATATATATAAATCCAATCTAATCAAAATCCTAATTTCAAATTTGTTTCGCAAATTTCTTAAAAAAGCCATTTGATTTTTTTTTATTATCAGTTGAAAACCCTTTTAAAAATGTTTTTTTATTTCTCAGTTTTGAAAAAAAGTTTGTGAAATTCTATCTCCTTTCAAATGGCTTATGAAAGAAATGTTTGCTTTCACGCAACTTTGCATAAATGTTTTTATAACAATGCGGATGAAAGGAAACTCCAGTACTTTATTTGTAAAAAATTGACAGTTCTATTGAATTTACATTAGCAAGTATAATAGAAAACGTGCACGTAGAACACAACAGTACTAGAATTTCATAATATTTAGCATATTTTTGATTTCTCTGTTTCACTTTTATTTTTTTTTAAAATATGATTTAAAGAAATTTGTTTCCTATATTTCCAATTTAAGAACATAGAGATAGTTTTTTATAAAAAAAAATGCTTTTCAAATTTGAATAGAAATGATATTTGTGTTATTTACTATAATTTGAAAAACACTTAGCTGAATTATATTTTTATTAAAATTGGCAACATTTTAAGCCCAGACTTTTGACAACCATTGTGATTTATTTCTATGATAAAAATATTTAATATATGATTAATAAAGCATTTTTCATTTCGTAATATAAATTATATTAGTACTAAATGTTTCATGGTTTTTAAAAGTAACTGAAAATGGATATTTAAGCAATATTTGAAAGCAAAAATCATATAAAAAATAAAATACAATTTAAAATTTTTTTTATTTCTTATCAACAATAAGAAAATTATCATGTATAAGACCTTATTAGGCTTAATAGTAAGTGGTCTTAGTTACTTTACAAGTCTTTTCCCATTCTTTTTGGATTTTGAGCTTCATAATTTTCTTTTTTTTAAATTTTCAAGTGTGTTTAACTTTACATAAATAAAGTTTAATGTCTTTGTAATTAATCAATTAACATGCAGCGTTTTATTCATAATTATAGTTGTACTATATTTTAATTTCATAATCATTTTTATCACACTTGAAATACACAATTAAATAAGTTATCGTACGTTAAAGAAAAATAAATGTTTTTGAATTATTTGTAAGACACAAAGAAATAACTTGGTAATTATTTTTAGATTTTCATAGGGTTCATTTTGGAATAAATAAGAAAATTACTCGAGAGATTTGAAAAAAATTCTGCATACCATTAACATGTTAAAATTGCTGGATTAGGGAACTTTATATTTTTATTATTTGATATTGCTTCTATTGTTTACTTTGACAAATACTAATTTGTGTTTAGAAGCTAAAGTGAAGAAGAATGATTGACTATTTCTTAAGGATAATTGTAGAAAAATTATTATTTATGTTTAATATATATATATATATATATATATATATATATATATATATATTGCGTGTGTTAATTAGCTGGCCTGTAACCTGGTAGTTGTCAACTATCACAACTATATAAATGGAAACGTGCATAATTGTTTATTTAAATTAAAGCAATATCAAACTGTGAAGCTAACAGTCATTAGTTGAGCTCTAAAAGCCATCCAGGCACTGGCGCTATGATTAATAAAATATACATTTACCAAGTTGAGAAAGTAAGTTTGCAACACCTCAACAAATTTCTTACTAAATCAATCAAATTACTTTGTGATACTATCTATTCGGATATATTGGTGTTTATAGTAATATCCTACGACAGGTATCACATACTTCGTGCATACATGACTACAACTTATTATTTACTGATTTCAAGGTGTTTAAACTCTTCAGAGAATATAACTTTGCGCCTCTCAAATGCTGTATAATTTATATGTTGGAGAAACAGTTTTAATGATAACATTCAGAATATATCAATAAATGAGCTCAAATTTTTTAATTCCAGCTTTCACTTCAATATTGCAAAGATTTGGAGACTGATGTGAATTATTCTGGAAAATGTATCATTGGATATCGTTTCTCCAATGCTCGTATGCAAACTGTTTTCCTTTTGTTGAGTTAAATTAAAAAATATTAAATTTCACGAGATCGTAATAATGGATCCCATCCCCTGATATTATTCTTTTAAAAACTCTTTCGAGGATTTGTAAATTCAGAATAATCAAGAAAAGGCAGAGAAATTAAAGCCAAAATAATGTGAAATATCTGTAATTTACTTCAATGTGTCTACAACCCACCAATCAAAAAAAAAAGCTTATAAGCTTTCTTACAATTATAAGCTTTCTTTTCCATCCTTGCATACAACTCAGATAATTGTAGATAAATTAAATTTTTATTACTACATATTTTAGTGTACATCTGAACACGAAAACAAAATTGTACATTTCAAAATCATATTTGTATATTTTAATCTACCTATGAAATTCTTTGATTCAGATTTTTTTAAACATTAAAATTTTTTTCTATGAGCAATTAGAATTAAAAATATTAACAATTAAACAATTAGAAAATCAATTTGAAATTAATTATAAAAATAAAACTGTTGATTTCAAAATAAATTCTTTTTTTAACTGCAATTAAGTTTAATAAATATGACGATTATAATGTTGATACATTTTATATTTCCCAGCAAATTATTTGTAAATTTGTTTGAAAAAAAATTATGTTTAATACATACACACACAATTTCCTAGTAGTTTTACTGTATGTTTCCGAATTTATAATTCTTTTGTATCTTATCTATTAATAAGAATTAAATAATAAAGTTACCTAGAACATACATATGGTTAGAGACATATTTGATGTTTATTCTCCTAAAATTTAGGATAGAACTAATTTCGATTTTCAATTTAAAATAGCTTATATCATGGTAATTATACAAAGCGGTCTTGCTTTGTTCCATAAATAATTCTCAAAGCGTACTTAAAACGAGCATCCTTTAAGAGATATCAAACAGCTCTCCACTAAATTTGAATTTCAACTAGACATGACTATAAACCCATCTTGCTTACTGAAGCTACAGAAAGTGAACTAAATTATTACAATTTGCCTGCCAAGCAATTGTATATTGCTAGCTTTGTTCTCGACTCCCAGATTCCTTACAAATAATTTGATAAATAGAGCCGTTATCATTTCACGCACATTAGCATGACTTTACGGCTTTGTTAACAAGAAGTAAAATGCTGTGATTGCGTTTAGAATTTATTATGTCTCAGAATAGATTCGAGTATGAAATTTTGAGATTGGCATTCTATTCATTCCCAATAGGAAAATATTTTGGGATTTATTGCTTTTCAATTCAAAAGTAAAGTTTAAAATGTAGTGTTGATGTTTTAATGATGGTATTAATAAAATAAACAGTATAAGAGTCAAAGATATTAATTTTTTTTTTGATATAAACTCACAAAATTTTAAATTCATTTAACTATTAAGTTTTAAATGATACACCTCTATAAACTCAGAATATTGTTCATTGTTAATCAACTAGGTAAAAATAGCCATTTTTAAAGAAAAATTTGTAAATAGCATTTTGTAATTATTTAAATGCTAACTTTAATTATTTTGTCTAATTATTAAGTTTAATGTTAGCATCAGTATGCTATGTACCTAAAAATTTTTTTTAATTAATATGTAATTCGATTTAAATTTTTGTTCTGTTAAGTATTATCTCATTTATTTTTCTGTTATCAGATTTAATAATGATAATGGTGCTATCAGTTTTGCAGTGTAACTCATAATTTTGAGAGTTAAGGTATTGCAACAATACATAGTAAATTAGAAGATTGAGCTAAATTTAGTTTAATGCATAAAAACAATAGTAAATTTTAGAATGAAGTTTATATCTTGTTTATGTTTCTGTTGTCATATTATATTTTCATTATTTTCAGGCAAATATGGCAATGTGTTTCTGTAAACATACTTTAAATGCTCTTCAACTTTTAAATATAACATGACTTTTTAAAATATTTTAACTTTATTCAAATGTTCAGAAATGAAAACTTTTCGAAATGTATAATTTGCAATTTTATAACAATATATATAAGATGATTAATTAATTCCGAATATTAATTTTTATTCTAAATCTATCTAACATCTTTTCCGAATAGATTATTTAAAAGATTATGCATTAGTGTTTAATAAAATTTATTTTTAATATAACTTAAATATAATATCAAATTATTCATTCATAAATCATTACCTTAGGTTTTATTTTTAATACTTTTACTCTTTTCTTACTAGATCATAAATTAATTTAAAATTTTTAAAAATTTTTATTTAGCTAATTCGTTTTATTGACTTTGTTGCAAAATTTTCATCTTATAAACAAAAGAAATTCTTTACTATTTTCTGTGAAACAAAGAAGATATATTTTATTATTAAAACACTAATACTCGAAAGTAACTAATACTCACTCACTTTTGAAATTCCTAATTTTTGCATTGATTTTATAATCACATTGTTTGCTACCAAATATATTAATATTAGAAGTAAAGTTGTATTAGTATTTTACTTACTAAATTCTGTAGAAACATTTTGATAATATTGAGATAGATTTAGTTTATTGATATTGTCTATGTTTGACTAAAAAATTTAAAATGGTATTTAAAATATTTTTTTAAATTTTGTTGAAACTCTTCATCATTTGAAAAATATATATTTCCTTTCTCTCTCAAGATCAAGTACACTGTAAAAAATTGCTTTTCTTTTTAATTATAAATCTGACTCGTAAATTAATAATTGATCATAATTTTTGTAAAGACTAATAAGTAACTGGAATCTATGATAATAAATTGTCATGCGAACCTTTTATTTTTTAATAAATTATTCATAAATGAAAGGTTCAAGATGAATAAAATGATTTAGTTGCTTAAATTAAATTTTATTTTCAACTTTAAATTAAAGTGTTTAAGAAAAATATTTATATTTTGCTTCACGTTCACATATAAAATAATAAAAATATTAAATTGTTTATAAGTTTATAAGGTTATAAAATGTTCAAAATATTTTGATTAAAATTAATAATCATTTTTTAAATTTGCACAATTTCTAAACAATATTAGTTTATACATTTATAAAGAAACGGTTATTAAATGAATGTTATGAGCTGTAATGTTAAACTATTCGTAATTTCGTGAAAAAAGCATTAAATTGGTGTAACAATTACTTAAATAGATTTTTTTTTAATTTAAGAAAGAGTTTTGTATTAAATAAAACAGTATAAATATTGTAATTTAATTGTTATTAAAAGAAATTAAGCTATGCTAAGTGTAATTGAAATATTTTTTATAAGAACTTTTATAAAAATTAGTTATTTTCCACTTTTCTAAATTAAATGTGTTAAATATTAACGACAGAGTTTAAATAATTGTATTGTTTAAAATAAACTAAGAGGGCATTCCTAAAACCTGTGCGTTTTGTAATAGAGTTTTCAATGTACCATAATATATATCTTTGCTATGATACTCAATCTTATCATCAGTATAAAGTATATTTTGCAATTAATTTTTAAAATACATCGTGATCCAAAGGTACTGAAATATTTCGTTACCATTTTAAGATAGCGTAAATACATTTCAAATATTAAAAGTTACAATAAATTTTTCTTTAAAGTTTATAGTGGAAAATATAAAGAATAAATTCGTTTATAAAGTTAAAAAGTATATTTACTTCAAACAATTACTTAAATAAAATTCTATGATTTTCAAGAGCATACTAATAAATTAGAGGCGTGAACTTTAATTACTTTTCACCCTATTTGGTAAACTCTGTACTTTAAGCAATCTACTTCATCCGTTAAATGGGCTTCTTTAGAGAAAGTTTTATAAGATCAGCTTGATTACGGGATATTACGAAGAGACGAAATTTCTCTATTTGAAATCGATTATTTTAACTGTTCATACTTCCGAAAGTTGCCAAATTGTGGTACATAATGGGAAAGAACTCTCTTCAAGAAAGGATAAATGTATTTACTCAATAAGAGTCATCTTTGTGTGATCTACTTTCAAACTAGATGGCCCATTTATTCGAACCATTAAGACGATCGTTTAGTTTGTGAGTGACTGCATGATATTTAACCATTTGTCTGTAGCAACAGCCTGTTCTCTTCAGTCGTCGTTTCAGCTCAGCATTCTAGTTAAGATAATGTTTTAAATTATATAATGCTGTATTATTTTGCTGGGAAGAGAGATAGCGATTAATATACGACTGATCCTAAAGTTTTGTCTGTCTTATTCAATACAAACATAAATTGAATAAGTTATGTTTTATTGAAGTCATGTTTATATATAATAAGAATAATATATAAACATAAACTCAATAAAGCATAAATAGAATATCATGCCTTATTCAATATAACAATAAACATTATCATCCCACCCATACCCTAGGATTTTTAACAATTAATAAATAAATCTAATTAAAATTATTTAATAAATTAAGGTGGTTAGCTAAAAACACGAATAATTAAAATGAGTGCTTGATATGATAAAGCATAAAATTCTTATTTTTATAATAGATTTTCAGTTTTATTACATCTGAGAAAACAATAAGCAATGCAAGGATACTTTAAATCATTAAAATAAATAATGAATTTTAAAAACGTTTTCCCATAGTTTGCCATATTTATCATAATATTTTCTAAATTCATCCTTTAAATTTTACCTTTATTATTGATTAATTTTTATTGAATTAGTTTTTTTGGTGTCCCTTAAAATATTTTAAAAAACAAAAACAAAAATGTATAATATAGTCCTGTGATTCTGTTTTAGTGTTCATTTTTCTGTTTTTATTTATAGTATCCTGAAGATAATATAAAATTACTTTATATATCCTGGAGATAATATAAAATAATACACTGGGGATGATTGTTTGAAATATAAGAATAAATAAGAGCATTTATTTTTTGTACTGAAAATCATTAAAATTAAAAAAAAAAATCATTAGTTTTTTTTTTTTTAACTTTGTTGCATGTAAGCTATAAATAAACATTTTATAATAGTGAGAACAATAATATTAAAAAAAAATTGATACTCCTTATTATCTCCTTGGGATAAATGAAAAGGAAATAAATTATATTTTGAAACTTAAGAAATAAACTAATACTCGTTATTTATTAAACTATTCAAATAATTATTTTGAAAAGTTGTTAGTTGATATTTATTGGTCAATATCGATGATTATTTGAGACATATTGTAATAAAAGGAAGAAAAGTTTTAGAGATATAATCGGGAATTATTGTTGACAGTTCTGTCTTTATTCAACAAAAATATATTGAAATATTTATCAGCACTATCTGCATTTATGTTAAATAAACAATGTTCTATCAGGTTTTTGAATAGTAAATTTGTTAAAACTGAAAAAGTATTTATTCATAATGATCCAAAAGCTAATCATATCTACTTATAAAAATTGAGATTTACTAGAATTTCTAAAGTGGTAATGAAAACTACAACTAAATTGTTAGGTATTTTTGTGGCATGTTTTACATCAAATATAGGCTAATATATTTGCGCATTGCTTTTGAAACAAGGAGCATGAGATCTCATTTTTCTATAAATAAGATTTTGTTTAGAAAATTCATTTTTATTCTCTTCATTTAAAAATAAAACGTAAATGTCTATAGTATTATACAAGTGAAAATATTTCTAATAATTGTAAAATCCTGAAGTAAGAATATGTTATGTATAAAGAGAGTCCGTATGGTGCCAAATGTAGGTATAAAAATTTAAAATATCTGATGGAATAAAGCATTATACTGAGAAATTAAGTTTATAATTAGATATTAATTATAATATGAATCCCTGAAAAAACTTAAGTAGATACATTTCGGATAACACGATTTTTGTTAAAATACTCTTTGCATAGCAATCAAATAAATTTTATATTCTTGTTGCATGATTGCGAGAAAAAGCTGATTTAACAAAACATAATTTTAATATCAAAGTAAAAATAAAATTTTGTAAAAATGTTATACCTGGAGCAATATAAAAAGAACTATATACAAAGAAAGTATGAGAAAACAGAAACTTTGTGAGATATTTTATAAAGAATAAACTGGATAAATAAAAATAAGAATTGAGCGTAAAGTATTGAAAGAAAAAGACATACGGAAATCAGCAGAACAATATTTCTAATGCAGGAACTTAGCTAAGGAGAAGAAATGAGAAATCAACATCTTTCGATTTTTATTTGTTTCTCAAGTTCTGAGAATCTCGTTGCTAGTATCGATTTCTCATGCATAACCTTTCGAATTGTGCTGTCCTTTCTTTAGCCGCCCATACTTGTGATAATAAACTTTAGTTTTTCTTCTGTGCCACTTTCTTGAGATGAATCGATACGATCAAATAGCATAACAATACTTTTATGTGCTGTTTAGGAAAAGCAAACGTATAAATATATTGAATCTTAGATAGACAGAGTAGTTCTCTTACCTACTAGTGATATAGTATATTTTGCAATAAAATGCTTTTCTTATTTGATTTTCATAAGTTTCTTTATTTCTTAGAGACGTAATAATTATAATATAGTTTAAGCACATATAATATTGATTTTCTCATAGTTTAATTAAGTTGGTATGTCTTATAAAAAATTAAGTATACATTGATTTATTCATATGTTATATTATTAGCATGTAATCTTATTACCATCATATATGAATTTATATAATGCACAAATTATAAAAAACAACATATTTCCATTTTAAGCACACAAATGCACACGCACATATATTTGTGACTGTCTATGTACATGAATGTGTTATAATCACGGTATCACATTATTTGACGATATGCTTATTATTTTCGAGAAATGTATGCGTATTATGTTTAAAAATACAAAGATATGAAATATATAATTTAAAGGAAACTGTTTGAAATTTGCAAGAATTTCATGATAAAAAAAAAAAAAAATTAAACATACATCTGTTCATGGTAACATAGCTGTGTTCAATTGTTTCAAATGATGCTAAAAAATTTGCGATTTTTAGGTTATATGTCCCCATTTCTGACACTTGTTATGAATTAATGCTGCATATTTGTAAACCTTGAATCTTTGTTAGCTTATGTGATGAAGTGATAGCTCAACCGACAGATAGCTGATCAGCATAGTGTGTTTTAATTCAACTGTTATAGGTTTCGAGTCCTGTTTTGGGCATTTTAATGTATGTAAATTTTATGAAAGAAGTAAAATCTATCATTAGTGAAATTCATTTTAAATTAATGCATTTGTTACACAGTGCTTTTCTTATTCACAAAATCAGTAATAATACTTTTCTAATTGGAAGATAAATTTCCTTCAAGTTTATTCCCTAAACCTTGCATTTTTTCAAATGAAGGAGGCAATAAAACCACTTTTTATAGTGACAAATGTGATTCAATTTCAATGATTAAACTTTTAGTCGTTAATATAATTCAATTTATCCTTTTAGTTTAGTTCAATTTATCCTTTCATATGAATTTTTAGTTTTAATAATACAATTCCAATCTTAAATTCTTGGAATTAACAACCAATGATATTTTATGTATTAATATCATGAAATAACTTTCCATTTTATGAAGAGAGGACTTATGCTACAGTTCATTCATTAACTTTGTAATGCTTTTTTTTCATATTTTTTATCTTACAAATTTTTAATCAAAATTTTATAAAAGAAAAAAGCTAATTCCCTATAGCCTTGATTAAAATTTCTGACGTTATCGCATCAAAACAAATTCCAGCATTTTTAATCTAGATTACTTTTTTTAAGTGTTTAAAGCAAATATCAGAATTGGTTCGTATTTTCATTAATCCGTCAAGAAAACTTACCAGGAAAATTTATGTATCAGATTGATTGACAAGGGAATAAGAAAAAACTTTATGTTCTAAAAAGAAAATCAATTTTTTTCACCAACATCTAATTTAGGTATGAAAGTTAAGAGATTAAAAATATAAAAACAGGAAACAAAACTTTAGGGTAAAAGTATTGAAAATAACGCTTATGTTGATAAATATGGTATTAAAGATAGCATGCATTGTTTTTAACAATAGGAAACAATAAGAAAATAATACGTGTTATCATGCCTCAAACAACAGGCAGTAATTATCAACATTTTTCATAAAATTTAGAAATATTTATAGTAAAAAAGTGTGAAATAATTATTAATTATTCATAGTTTTTACACCTTTATATTAATAAATAATTTTAAATTTCCTAATTGGTGTATATTATTTTTATCCGTTGAATAAACTTTTTTATCATTTTGAACTTGATAATAAAGATGAAATTATTTTTTAAATAATGTTAATTCATCCATCTAATTTAACGAAAATATTATTTTTATATTTGAAACTGTTTTAATTTTGAATGAAATTAAATTATTAAAAATTATTTCTTAAAATTTAACTAAAATGATACAATCTTCTAGTCATTAATGTACGATACTAATTTAGTCTATTATATAATATTTATGTAAAAACTAATTTATATTGTAAAAAATACAAAATTTTCTTTTTACAGATACTTACTCAATTTGATATAACTGGTGTAAACTTTCAATAACAATTTAGGGATATTATCAATTTATATTTTAAAAGTATCATCTTACTTTGTCTCAAAAGCTTCTATTAAGTTCTTCAATCAAAGTTAGAAGTTCTCTTTCTTTGTAATGTTATTTGAACCAGATGTACGAAACTTTCCCAAGAATTCTTGACGCAAACAAGTAAATAAAAGAGTAAGTATATTGAATTAAATTTCACAAGTATAATTTCCCATTTTATTATTAAAAATATTATTTTTGTGATACATTTTACTTATGACATTGTCACACCGTTGGAATAAAATCCTTTAAATCTGAAAATGAAAGAAAGAGCTAATTTCAAATATAACATTTGTAGTTAAAAACTCCTTTTGTAATACGAGTTTGGAAATCAGTGACAAAGCGAAATTATTCTGTTGTAAAATAAGTGAAATAGAAATAAAGAAAATGCACGATTTACTTAACGTATTTAAGTTCTAGGCCTATTTTTAATAAAAAAATCTAAATATGTATGTATGTGATATATTGGCAGAAATTATCAGTAACGTAATATTTTTTATTTATTCCTTCAAAATTACTAAGCTAAGAATATGACAGAAATTTTCTTATTAATTAATGATTAGGAAATATTTTTATACGTTATAAATAATTGAATCATCTAAGTAAATATTTATTTCATGCCTTTGTGTATCTGTGATAAGATTAATATATTATAAGCAATAAGACTGTTATTAAGATCAACATGTTTTTATTTTCATAAATTTATATATTAAATGTTGGGCACTTTTTATGATGACCCAAAAGATATTTTTGTAAATTATGAAGAGAAAATTTCCCTCACATTTTTAACATATAATCATAGTTGTGCAGTATTCAATTAGATTCATCTTTAAATAAAATAATATAAAATAAAGTAATAAATCACAAAAAAATTTAAAATATTAATTTTCGTACTTGAAACTCTTTTCTTATTTACATAATAATTTTGCTTAATCATATTTCTTTTATTCACTATACGCCCTTTCTGTTTTTACATGTTTTGAAATATATATATATATATATATATATATATATATATATATATATATATATGTTACCGTGAAAGTTCGAAATCTGGAGAATGTCGACATTCGCTGGTGAATGTCAACATTCACGTAGTCGCTTGGTGTATGTCCGAAATATTTGCTAGATATCCTCATTTCTCACTTACACCGGCAAATGTCGACATCCACAATGCACTAATGGTGAATCTTGAATATGCGTTTCATCTCTTCGTATCCGGAGAGGAGAAATGCCGATTTGCATTTTCTTATCTTTTCGCCTCTCTGTTGACCTTGTGTTCCAGCAAAACACAACGTGCTCTAGGCCGCACCTCTTTGTTGACGTTGCCTTCTGTTATCTCCTTTTCGAGCTCTTTAATCATCTTTTCAAATTCCACCAAAGCTTGTCTGTGATTGTCGACATATACCGGCGATGGTACGAAAGTGCAAGAAATGTAATCAATTGTACGGTCTTTCACCAACGTTTTTGGTATGTGTTGACCTTCACCGGTGAATGTCGACATTCTCTGATTTCGGTCTTTCACGGTAACATATATATATATATATATATACTTTAGAATACATTTAGAATACATATATTACATTTTTTAGAATAGAAGCATTTATTAAACTTTATATTGAATGTTCCAGCTTCCTTTTACATAAAAAATATAAATAAATAAATAATTCGTTTACCTCATGCATATGAAATATCCTTGTTTAATCTTGCTTTAATGACAAAATATTTTGAAAAAATGTTTCTGTTACTTTCTAATTGATTTAATTTGCCACTTTTTCATATTAAATTTTTATATAAAATTATAAAACAAAAGATGTGACATTTAAAAATAATTTCCGTATAATAAATAAAAAATAAATAAATTTCGTTTAGTATTCCAATCCGTAACTTTTGTTTAAGTATCCTTGATCTAAACAAAATAAAAGATTGTAAATTTTGATTCACATACAGTAATAATTCATTTTATTAATTGAAAGCACTAATGAATTGTTATTTTTTTCTTGTGAGAATAAGCAATTGTTGTATGTTTACCACTATATGGAGATATAGTGCCACATGTTAACCAATGTCACTCGTAATATGAATTAATTTCATCATAGTTGGTAATATTTCAGATATACTATAAAGCATAAATTAATTTATTTCCTTAATATTATTAAAAGAAAGGAAAACATAGCTATCCTTAAAATTAGGAAAAATTTTAAAATTCTTAATTCAATATTACTAAAATTAACGGTATTTTTAATTTAGTATAAATATTGTACTATTATCTAAAATATGCAGTCTTTCATTAAAGATATTTTAAATATTTTACCTAACTTCTTTCGAATAAAATCTGCTGGCTTTAAAATGTTTCCAAATGTATAATTAGCTTTGAATTATTCTAATAATAATATTTTCCATATAATGCTCAATTAATAAAAAACTTTTTTCATAGAAAACATTTTCTAATCTCTTAAATCTGACTTACTATAAGTTATTTAGTTTAAAGTCTGTAAAATTCCTTAAGAATCAATGTAATCAACCTGAGGATTTAAAATAGTTATCTAGGTGTAATGACCATAAATTAACTATTACTACGTTTAGATAATTTTAGTTTAGTGGTACAAAGGGTTTAATATATAAAATGATAATTATTGAATCATTTAACAGTTCTAGTTCAAATTTCTCTCCTCAGTAACTTTGGTTGTATGTATGAAAAATTATAAAAATACGCTAAAAGTACTTTTTGATGCAATTAATATCAAAATTTTAATTACATATCTTTATTAAAATAGTTTATTAAATATAAAATTTCGCGTAAACAAACATTTAAATAATATTGATTATCATTAAAAAAACCACAAATAGGACGATAACGCAAATTGATATGCGTTGAATTTAATAAAACTTATGCAACAAGCAAAAAGATAAAAAAATAAATAAAAAATTAAAAAAAAAATCACCATACAAATATGGTGTTATAAAAATTAACATATGTTTACAATGAACAAATGACAGGTGAAAGTTGGGTACAAGAAATTTACCTTTAATATGGTGTATGATCAAGAAGAAGCAAAACAGCACAGGCTGCGAAGTGTGATGCTCTAAATTATGCTGTATACTAATTGTGTAGAAAGTACAAGTAATTACTCTTTCAAAGCAGCTAAGTGCAATGTGTCTAGAATCTCATGAGAGGGATTAAGTGCAACTTAACAACATCCTTGAGCTTCCCAAACATGCTCGATTAGGTTAAGGTCCAGTGTTAGAGCTGGCCACAGCAGCAGATGTCCCTAAATTGTTTCCTGATCGAGGTAATCATCCATGACATAAGTCCTATTATGGTCTTCAGACTAAAATTTTATAGCACTTAAGCATCACTTATTGCCATGGCGCAAAGCCAGGCATAAGCATAAAGCATATCATCTCTATAGTTGTGAGCATTAATATTTACATAGGAAGAGACAAAAACGTCTGTGCGTTCAACCAAAAAGATACTAACTAAAACACTGACTGATCCGTGTGCTTCGCGTTCATGGATAATTGGTGGAGGAAATGAGTTCCTTGTTTTCACCAAATAAAAATGCACCTACTACTGCTTTTGAGGTTAAACAAGGACTCATCCTTAAAGAGATCAACCCTCCATTATCCAGTGTTCAATGGATGTATTGAAGTGTATATTGAAACGTTTCCGCCAATTATGTGATGTGAGTGGACTTAAATGATTGGTATCTTTGCATAAAGACCACGTTCGTGATGCCCCCGACGCATGGTTGATCTGGATACCAACTTTCTGAAATTTGCAGCGAAAGAATATCTGAGTTTAACAGTTATTGTGGTTCTATTCCTTTGCGTGCATAATGACTAATATCGAATACTGGCACTCGTCCTTGGTTGATCCTCCCTGATGCCGAATCCGTGGTTAGAAATTGTTGCCAAAATCTACGAATCACAGACGGACTCATAGTTATCTAGCTACCTCAGTCACTTTGACCTACCTCTAGTCTCCCAATAGCTAACCATCGAAACTGTTCGGCCAATTGATGGCTGAAGACTATTGTTACAATTTTGCTACACCAGATATTTAATTTTAGACACGCAGCAACAATTATCAACTTGTTCTAAGACATCCATATTTATGCTTCTGGTAAATGACGTATTCCTACAGCAGTGGATTATTTTTGTACAATTTTTGTGATTCGCTATTATTTTGAGAGTTATTGGTGTCATTAATTATCATCAAATGTTATCGCAATTCAGAGGAATATCACTATTTTTATGAATTTTCTTTAATCTTTGATAACCAGTGTATTTTTTATTAATGATTTTGATTATATATAAAAAGTATGATTTTATTCACATCAATCTTTAAACAGTATTTTAAGTAAAATATTTTTTTTTTAATTTCTAAAGGTGGGCACCCTTGAGCAAGTAAACATTAGCCCATTTGCAACAACAAAGCCGGAAACTGCTATTCATTTTATCGTTACCCGGTGGGCACCTGTGAACCAAGTCACGGAGGTACTAGTAGCATCGCTCAGGCCACACCACTACACTCGCATTTATAGGGCGGGCCACATTCATCTATCATCTGAGAAAAGGACAAGAAACACAGAGAGAGAAAGAGAAAGTACATCCATGTCCGCACCGGGATTCGAATCCAGATCATCTCCATCCATAGTCAGTTACGCTAACCACTAGACGGGTTGGAAGGCTTAAAAAATATTCAAAATAGAAATATTCCTAAGTTTAACATTTGATGGATTTTTAATTAAATTGTATGTGTCAATCTCTTTTTTCTAAACTACTCCCCATTTCGTGTAAAGTAATATATCAGTTGAAAAAATAAAGCTAAATTAAATTTGTTTACTAATTAAAATATTCAATTTAATTTCTTTTAAGAAACTTTTTAAAGGAAATTATCTAAAATAAATCAACGAGTGGATTTTAGAATATGTTGTATTCACATTTGTAGAGATATTAAATATAGATGATAAGAGTTTAAAAAAATTTAGCAAATGTTTCATAAATACTTTTCCAAACTTTTTAAAATTTATAAAATTAAATTAGCTATGCCGAAAATTCATTGAAACTAACACATATTTTAATTTAGAATAAATGACACACATTTTCAATAAATTCTTAGTAAGATAAAACTAATTTTTAACATTCTATGTTATTTTGGCATTAGAATAATAAACAACAAAATTTTATACTTGATATAATAAAATACCATCTCAATTGAAATATGTATGTAACGGTTATATTTTTGAAAATTTTATTAAAATTTTGATTTAATGAAAATATTTATGATCATGTTTAACATTTAATGACAATTTTATTTATTATATTTTGTATCTTAATAAAGGATAATTTAAGTATAAATCTACTGATGCAAGTTTTGCTCTAAAATAGTAGTGTTCTGAATAATAGATTGGTCTACGACTTGGGTTTGAATCTTAACGTTGGTAATGTTTTGCATTGCAAATTCTTTGATAATAAGGAAAATGCATTACATAGGAATACTGAATGAAATATCACTAATCTTATGATAATACTTTATGAAGTGGATATATATGCGTTCTCACTAAAATATTTTGAGATCAGTTCCTGATTATGTCAAGGATATTCATATTTGGTATCCATAAATACAGAGGCTAGAGAAAATTTAAATATCAGCAAACTCAACTCAAATGAAAAGTTAGATCCTCTTCATAAGACAACTTTGTATATCAATTGACTGCACTTCGTATTTATTAGGTATTTTAACACAATTATATCAAATAATTTCCAATAATTAATATTTTAACTTCTGTGATGGAGTTTACCACTTAATAACCTTACGAAAAACACTCAACTAAACATTTAAAATATTTTATATTTGAATAATCTAATATATATTTAGGTATTTCTTGATTTACGTGAAGAATCTCTCTCTCTCTCTCCATATATATATATATATATATATATATATATATATATATATATATATATATGCGTGTGTGTGTGTGA
>JAPDSC010013628.1:14280-24483 GCA_026290005.1 Latrodectus geometricus | reverse complement strand
ATATGCGTGTGTGTGTGTGATTAATATTGCAATAGAATTAAAAATATTTAATATATATAATTAAATCATAATACGCGTTTTCTTATTCTATTTGTGTTTAAAACATAACATTTGCATTTAATGTATATATGTATATAGAAATACTTTACATATTCATAACTACTTTTTTCAGTTTCATTGTTTCTTGTGCCAAGAAAATACGAGCATAGATCCTCAAAAATCTGGAAGTAAACAACAATATTGCATACCATCATATAGTATCATATTAAAACAACAATTGAAATCTAGACCAAAACTGATCTAATTCAGTACACAATAAACAATTGTTATTGAAGGGAAAATACAAACTGTCCTGTTCTCCAGTTACATTGGTGAATGCATTTGTCTTGTCAACAGGAAATTAGGAAAGATAACGCTTCATTCTATTTATTCTGGTAATTCTAACGAAGTGTTGTTATTTTCTTTCTGGAATTGGAGTGTCTTTTTATGTAAGCATCAAGTACTCCAATAGCGAGATTTCATTTTTCTCTCCAGATGTATCACTGCACATCTAAGTACAGAATTAAGCATTGTTATGAGAGAATAGGTAACATGATAACGCAGATTATGTTTCTATCGATATCATACAAGAAAATATTCCGTTAAATGGTGAAAGAAAAATATTTCTATTTTTAGAATAAAGACCAATATTTTTTTATCAAATGATATAATGATAGTGAAAATGTAAAATATTATGTATCATTAATATTATAATTAAATCATTTTTAATGCAAAGATGTATATTCAAATAACATGCATTACTCATATATGTAATTATATATTGTGGTGCCGAAATTTTCACATATGTTTATCAATAAAAAATATTGTAAAAAAACCAAAATTATAATAATAATAATAATAATAATAATAATATAATTGTACATAATAATTTCTAATTAAAAATCAAATTAAAACTAAACAATTTCTTCGATAAGGTTTTCAAATATGGTTAAATCTAATAATATGCAGATTCAGTTAGAATAATAGAAAATACTGTAATTGCATGAATGTATAGATTTTTACCATCAATTATTAATTTGGAGATGCGAATATAAAAATTAAGGAAACATCTTATAATGAAAGAGTGGAAATATAATTGTTACACGAAAATAGGAATTTGGTTTGTTTTGAAATTTTAACTGTAGAATTTCATACTGTTTCCTGATTTCTGATTAAGAATGATAAATGTTGCTCAAATGATATCAATTTTAATTATTTCGATCAGTCTATATTTTTAAGAACTTTTGGCCATTTCAGTGAAGATGATCAATTTTTCGATTACTATTATATTTCTGACTTGAAATATTTAGAAACTATTAGAGAAATCAATTTAAAATTTAACTTTTCTTAATTCCTCAGTGTTAAAATATTGCATGCATTTAAAATAGTTATAGGACAAAATCTCCTTAAATTGATATAATTCCAGTTTAACGTTTTACATTTTTTGCCATCACGGGGTAGAAAATCTCCAAAGTCAAAGATTGTTGTAAAGCATAAATAGTATCTCACTTAATATTTAATAGATAACACACCTTATTCACTTCTCACTAAGTAGAAAATAAGGAATACTCCCAAGAAGAAGTTCATGGAAAAAACAGGAAAAGAATTTTTTTTTACTGCATTTCAATAATAATTTGATTCTAATCTACAAGACAGATTTTCAAATCCTCATCAATTAATCGACGTTGTTTGTCAATTATATACCAGAAATACTAGGTGTTATATATTCTAAGCATTTAACCAGTTTTCAATTCAGTATAATAAGGTTTAATATCTCCTCATACTGTGAAGTACTCTTCTATTGTTGGAAACATTTCATTTAACATCATCATTTAAGATTCAAATAATGATGTTTAATTATTGCTTTAGACAGCACAGTTTGTTGGTTCATTAAATTAACCTGAAATGCCTAGACAATGACTATCATGCAATCCCATACAAATTTATCATTACGGTCGATAAAATGTGACATAATGCTAAAATTCAGCAGACGTGGTTCCAGTTAATATTCTCTAATAAAGTCATGTATTTTAGGTAACAGTTGTAAGTATAAATGATTGTTATTTTGGTTAATAAATTCTTTGGATCTATGCCTCAAAATTTTTTGAAACGTTGTATCCTGAAACATTATATAATATGCATATAATTTTTAATAAGATTATAATTTTTAATAAATATTCTACTATTTCAACTACTGATTCGATTACAAACTCAATGTCTATTAAACTTTCATCAATCATAGATTTAAATAAACTTTTAATTCGATGAAAAGTTGTAAAATTCTAAGTAAGAACTCAAAAATATATTTTATTTATCCAAAACCAAGATTTAAAAAAGAGTGTGATATTGATGAATTATTTCATTAGAAAAGTAAAATATATTATGAGAAAATACATAAATAGATGTGGTACAAGGTTTTATATTTCTTTGAGCTATCGCATGTAGTTTATGATAAATAAGGATGTTTCAACAATAAATCATTATCATAGAATTTATCTTACTCTCAGGATTTTAAAAATATATTATTTTAAGGTAAAATTTAAATAGTACTACATTATTAAAGGACTCACAGCGTTAAAGTTTTAATATAAATATTGTATCATGAGCAATTTATTTAATATTTAAATATTTTTATTTTTTTTAGCCATTTTAATAAATACATTTTGTCACTCTTTCTCATATATTTTTAACATTGTCAAATTACATTAGAATTTATATGAAGTAAATTGTCTCATTTGTGTTCTCTAAATAAATTATTAATATATTAATTTCAATATATTACCAATTTTATAAATATATTGGCAATTTATTTAAAAATTTTTACATATTTTTAAATTTTGCATAATCAAATTTCTACATATATTTATATTATAGGTTTAACACATGCCAATGTTGCTTGTAAAAAAATGAACTTACTTTTTTTAAATTAAAACTTAGGGTTCCCAATTAAATAAGCTTTTCTCGATGCGTTTTAAAATTTAACACAAAAAATTTCAAAATTATATGACAGATTTTTAATACTGAGTCTCATAGAATATAGAATAAGAATTATAAAATTTTTATTTCTTTTTATCTTTGTGAACGAAAAATCATATTTACACGTTTGATTATATATGGAAAGTCATTTGTAAATTAAGCTTATTTCATTGGGTAAAAATATACCAGACGGAATTTACTAATTATAGTATAATATTCAATGTTTGAACATTGGAATTTTGCAGTTGCTATTAAAAGTTCCAATTCTGTCTGAAAGTAAAAAGCAATCCATGATCTTTCATTGTCAACAATTCAAGTGTGTTTCAAAAAATGTTATTGCTCAGTAGCTGCCAATGTAATAAAAATTCTCAGAACGATAAGAAGATAGAACACAATGCAGTGCACAAAAATGTAAAAAATAAAATTTCTTAGAAAGCATTTTAAAATTAATGCATAGTATTATAAATATTTATAGAAAATTTATCAACTACTTTCTAAACATCAAATTTGTCTTACAACATATTTTTAAAATTTGATGCGCATGCATGAAATTAAAAATTTTTGATGCAGAAGAAAACAAGCCGTCTGCATGTTCATGTATTACAAGCTCTAAAATAGTAATTGATGATATTATGCTGTGGTGAAAGGAACAAATTACATCTCATATAAATTCTTAACATGCGTACACTAAATACATCTTTCAATGAAATACTTCCTAAATTGGTTTAATTTAATTCAATTTAATATAATTAAAATCTTGAAACTGTGTCTTGATCTTAATGTCACTGCATGATGTTACTATTTACATTGTATTATGCACAGTCAATTCATTTTGAATATTAATCTAAAATGAACTAAAAGCACAATAGTTATATTTAGGTATATAAATACGCAAATATTTTAATTTCTATTTTTATTCATAATAGCCTTATATACTTAATAATTAATTATTTTTGAGATACATACAACTACTTATCAATAATATAGATAACTTTCATAATATAGATTGCAAAATTCTATATTTCAAAGTAAATGAAATATTAACTTTGTTTATCGTAGTTTTATCTTTTATTCCTTCAAAATTAATACTTTGATATGATGGTCATTGTAATAAATAACAGCAAAAGCAAACAAACAAAATATTCAACAGAATATTATTTAAATAGCTAATAGAAATATTGTAATTTCTGTCACAAATGTTTTATAATAATTTGCTGATATAAAAAGTTGACTTAAATTTGATAAATTATTATTGCAATTTGTTTATGTATATAAATCTTTATTTAAAAATATACTGACAAGATATATATACATAAATAACATTTTCCTTGAAAATAAAAATATGAGTACATTTTATTTTTATTGCAAAATATAAAAAAAAATGTTTAATAAAATAATATATCTTTATCTCTAAATGTTATTGCAGAGATATCAAACAATATGTTTTCCATGTACATTTCTCTGTAGATATAATGAAAATTCAAAATTAAGTCTGCTGAATTCAAAAACAAGCTGTTAACTTGTTCAAATATTTGCGTCTGGATCTTATTGGTTATAGTAATGCTGTATTCATAAATATAAATCTAGCTTTGTGATAATTTTTCTATTTTATCTTCTCATATATGTACACTTTATATTGCATATAAATGTCTGCATACAATTTATGTGCTTTTAAAATATCTCATTACATTATAAAACAATAAAACATATTTATTAATTGTTTTCATTTAAACATTTTTAACATGTTATTTCTCACAGAAGAAAATTACAGATAAGAATAAGAATTTTGCCTAAAGTTCTCAAGTTTGACAAGAAGTTCAAATATAAAAATGAGTTTTGTTTAATGTTAAATAAAATTAGTATGTTTTTGTTTAAGTAAAGGTATATGTAGGAAACAGATCTGGTAACAAATATTATTTTAATTTATGAGTTTGATGATATCGCTGTTCTTTCTTCTCAGGAAATAAATAACCATGAAATAATAAGTATATTTAAAAGAAGCTGATAAATAAAAATAATAATCAGTCACAGAAATTAACAATTACAACTATCTCGAGAGAAAGGTTAATAAAAATAAATATAAAAACCTATTTAGTTACTTAAAGAAAACAATTAACAGAATGTTCTTGAAAAATAGTATTCTGTTTGTTGTATTCTTTAAGTAACTGAATGGATTTTTATAAATGTGTTTACACCTTTAAGAAATTTAGAATCAAATCATTAGGTTCAAAATTTTAGATGGAGACAAACTGTCTGGTGTTTTGAAAACCATAAGTAATAAAGCAATACAATGTTTTCATTAAAAATGTAAATCATTATTACAAACGAAAATTCTGTACATCGATAGCCAAGAAATATATCTGATAAAGTTAATTGTTAAAATAAAATTTCGTTCATTGTTATCGCATGTCAGCTATAGTGGGATTACATAAAATTCATAAAACAAAATGGCAAAATATTATATAGATATTTCAAGAGGAATCATGTACTGTAAATTTCTAAAATAGGAAATATCAGCTAATGTTCGAACTATGTAAAGTGAAACAATAGATACTGCAAATGAATATGTTATTATCAAATTTTTGACTGAAAGATAACTTATTTTCATACTTGTATATGCTATCTACACATGAGGTAAATGTATCATAAGTGTAATGTATTAAGTGTATTAGCAAACAAGAATTGGAAAACTGATACATGAGACAGACTGCTTTGTAGTCGAATTATAATTGAGGCCATAGTCCAACATTGACTATAGTGTCAGGGAAGTAGTATTTGCAAATAGAAAGAACGGAAAGTCTTAAGTTTAACTCGTTAACATATTTATACAGATTTATTTATGTCCTTACTTTGCTTGAATACTCATAAGCATACATCTATAAAGAAACTTAAATACGTGCTAAGTGCTTTAGTATTTTCAATAAATTCTTCTTTTTCTTATAAAATGATTGTCAATTAAATATCTGAAGGTATAAATTGAAAGCTTTTCGAGAATAAATCAATTTGAAGAAAATAATTCACATCAATTTCATCGGAAAACTGTTGTTACAATAAAGAATTGCTCTGTATCAAGATTATTTACATATTAAAATTCTAATACCAAACTATGTGACTTTATGTAATTGTAAGTGAATTTAAACTGTGTGATTTAATGTAATTCTTATATATATTCATTCAAAGGTATTTGTAAGAGAATTCGTATAAGATGTTTTAGCAACTCAACTTTGTTAAAAGAGTATTATAATTTTTATTTTTCTAAAAACGATATTTCTTTTAAGACCCACAGAGACTAAAACAAAAAGTTTTAAAAAGAATACATCAAAGTAATGCACAAATGTAATTCGTAATAAATGAATAAATAATCAATTATATTCCTAGATGTCGCAGAGAAAATATAAAGTGTTTCAGCGCACGAACAAAATGTTTAAGGACAAATATTTTCATGGCTATCACACAAATATGTGAAAGTTGTACTAAAATTGGAACATTTTTTGTGAAATTAATATTTTTTTTAAAAAAAAAATATGCTAAATCTGGAGCTTAAGTTTGAACAAAAACCACAAAATTATCTTCTCTTAAGAGAGTATTAAGTTTTTCTGCAAAATTAAATTTTCGCTAAAACAAAAATTTAAAGAGCGTCATAAATCTAAAAGAGTTTTTTTTCATTTTTGTCCAACCAGTTTTAATTTTTCACCACATTTCTTTAATTGCAGTTATAAAGCAATTTATTTTATGTCATTATGAATTGTTTTAAAATTTAGCTTGTGCTCATATTTTCTTCTTCAGAGTAATTTTTGAAAAAAAAATAAGCATATTTTTAGAAAAAAAAGAAATTATAGCTAGAAAAATATCATTAAAACGAAGGAAAAATAATTCATGTAGTTTTAAATGTCTTTTTTAATGGAATGTGGCCATTTATAAAAGATACTAATTTCTAAATAAAAATGATATAGCTATTTTCCTGTTTATAATAAACATGAATCTTTCTGATTCAAAAGAAAATTTTTAATGCATAAATGTACCAATTTTAGTTAAAATTTTTTCGTTTCTCTGACAGAGTTTTTTTCCATAAAATCGTATAGTTTATAAAATGAAAGGTACATAAAATATTTCCCAGATTTATTCGTGAATATATGTTATGATGATTTGAATATTTTAAGCATCTTTCTATGAGCTTGTTTGATCAAACTAGCTTATAAAAACATCAGGAAAGTAATTAACATAAATCAGTAATTATGACTTCAAGTTAATAATGATTTAAGTTGTCTAGCCAAATAGTTAGCTTTTTTAATTTTAAACTGCAGAAAAAGGAAGTAATATGCATTAGTAATTATTAAGATTATTTGCGACTGTTTGGAAGTTTAATTGAAGTGCATGCTTAGAACTACATTAAAACTACGACTGGTTATTTATTTAGTGATTCAACTATATAATTATAAAATAAAGTTGAACTATTTAAGTCAATGGTATGGGGAAATTTAACTATCCTAAGTTTTTTCTGAGATACACTGCTGGTCATTAAAATTTTAATACCAACAAATTGACAAAAATATTTAATGTACTTAAAGAGTATGACACAATGATAAAATTAATTAATTTGCAAGGAGTTTGAGATTTGCATTATTAAGAAATAATTGCATCCCCTGGAAATTCTTTCTCGGTTAGTGATAGAGTTGAACAGGATATAGTTAGAGAAAACAAACAACTTATTTCATGCTGCTCCATTTCCATGTCACAATTACTATATTTTAGCAGTTGCATAATGCTGCTGACCAGTCTCTCAGAAACTCGTGACCATATGTTCCCATTTGGTAACCAGGCGACTGAACAGAACAATCCCTTCATTGAATACAATTTGTACGGGGAAAAATAGATCAAGAAGAGCTACATGTGATCGTACATTATCGTATTGGAAGATTCTGTTTCGCAAGCTAAAGAAATAGGAAAAAGTGACTGATCTTCATATTTTAGAAACGTAATGATTGCTATGTAGATTTCCGTCAACGTGAACTAGAAGATAAATGTTGGATAACCAATGGCTGTTAAAACAATCCCACAAGCTCAGGGTTATCATGCAGTATGATGCTTTATTCATATACCTGAAGCGATGTAATTAGAGAAACAGTATTCGAAACTAACAATAATGCAAATGTTTATTTAGACTTTATATGAGCATGATCATTGGTTTTGATTACATCAAATGTTGACTGACTACAAAAGAAATAAATTTTTTATGTGAAGTTCTGATTAATCTTAATTGAAATCTACATGAAATCAGATACAAATGCGAATAAATTATGATGTCAAAAATCACAACTCAACAAAAGGAAAACAGATCAACGTACCAATGCTGATTATAGTGAAAATAAAGAAATTCCTGCCTTTTAACTCAACATGCAAGTTTAAAAGTAAGTTTATAATTCTTAGAGATCTTAGAATCATAAATAAACAAATTAAAAACTGAATAGGTATTTAATTTTCTATTTAACAGGTAACCTTAACAATACTTTTCTATTCTCAAAGCCAGTAATGAATCTTTTAATGGATATTTTAACAGCACCATAAAAGTACTTTACATAAGCATCTTTTCATTATATTGCAGTAATTTTTCTATTTTAAAGCCAATTAAATATAAATTTATACAAAGCTTTGCTGATAAATAAATCCATTTATACTATAAAAATATGAAATGTTTTGTGGATTTTACTTTAATACTAAATTTTATTAAAGTAATTATATATATATATATATATATATATATATATATATAAATATATATATATATATATATATATATATCATTAAAATTAATAAATTAACACATTAGAATAAAACAGAAAATAATTTATTTTGTTAAGAAATCACAAAAGTGCCTGTTGTAGCTTTATATAACTTATTTGATACAATGCTGCTACATTTATGATTACGGGAACTCTATATCAAATATGTTTTTATAATAAATATACCAACCTACAGAAATATATTTGAATTCAGTAAGCTCTTTAGTTTGAATCTTTACTAACAGGAGCCCTACACAGGAAAAATATTCCTTTTTCCCTATCAGTCGTAAAAGAAGAAATATATGTTTCCTAAAAGATAACTTGTCTGTCTAACTAAATATGAAGTTTGCTTTCCGTTTTTCTCTTTTCATATGTTAATATTTTCATTTCTATGGAAACTCATAATTCTTCAAAGACATTTGTAAAAACCCAACCTTACCATATTTTATTAAAATAATAGAATAGCTAAATAATTGTTGACGATTATTTTGTTTAGTAATAAATTTCCGAATTGTATTACTGAAATTGTAGTGATCTGTTTAATAAATCTTAACAAAATTTTAAATCTTAAAATAGATATTTTAATCAGAAAATGAAAAAAAAATCGAAAGATATTTAATTTAATTCCAAAAAATTAAATTTTCGTCACGGCAAAGTGTTGAAAATATATTATATTTTATTTGAATTAGATTTATATAATCTAATTCAAATTTTAAAATAAACCTTATTTTAACAACATATAGTATTATCTAAATAAATACGCATTTGTTCGATGTTCAAAGACATATAAAAGAGCATATAGTTACAGTCAACTACAGAATTTTCAAAAAATTTAATTACGTATTCTCTTTATAATGAAAAATAATCTTTCATTATAAATATAATCAAGTTCTCAAAATTTGAAGATTAAAAGGAATAGCTGGAAAAATAATTTTGTTTAAGTATTATATCAGTTTAATTAAATTATTCTAAAACTATTATATTTAGAAATGTGACAGAAAAATTAATGTATTCGATCTGAACATCCAATCATTAATTTTTTTTTATCGAAAGACTTGTTACATCATTTCTAATGATTTAGTTCTCTAATAAATGATGCTGTTAACCGAATACTATACAAATATTTTATCAAAAATTTAGAATAAAATTAGGTAAACTAAAAACAATTGTAACGAAATTACTAAATTAAATTCAAATTAAAGAAGCAGTATGTAAGTATAATTTTAAATTAAAAAACAACACTTCAGTAAGAATTTAAATTAAAGAAACAATATTTTCAATCGAAATTAAATTGACATTATTGCTCCTTTACAATCAAATTGAAGTTTTGAAGAAATTGAAGTTTATTGAGAAAATAAATAACAAAATGATGCTTAACTACATACATACATACATATATATATATATA
>JAPDSC010013628.1:0-14180 GCA_026290005.1 Latrodectus geometricus | reverse complement strand
ATATATATATATATATATATATATATATATATATATATAGATGCAAGTATTTTATGATTTAATTTTATGAAACATGGTTGAAATATTAACTTAGTGTAGAATCATAACATGTGTAAATACGTATTATGTCCATTTATATATTATCAAAAAATAATCCATTTATTTATTATTATCATTACTTTTAATTTCAATCTTTTCACGTATTTATTATAAATGTTTAAAATATTTACTGTTAAGGAAACTGCAAATATATTCAATTCCTACACACAGTTAACAGAAATAACTTAAAAACTCTTAAGTAAACACATCTATTAAAGAATGAGAGTCACAACTTATATTTGGTAATTATATTCTTGAATCTTAATAACGGATACAAAAATACAATTATATTAAAAATATATCGATACTTTGTGAATTGTGTGATTAAACAAGATTGAATGTAATTTATGTGACATACAAAGATTTAAGACTTATTTTTTTTAAAACAATTCGTTTTCTGTGTTTTTGTAATTCTTGAGTAGGACGCCATTCAGGATATTAATTTTTTCTATAATTGCAAATATGATATTTATAATGTATATTTTTACAATAAACTGAAACTTTACATTTATATAATTTATATAATGTCTTTATCGATATTACATTTTTCTACTTGCATGCCAAATAACACACCTATTTTAGAATAATTTAATAACATTGATATACCGAATAAACTGCTGTATCAAAAAGAATTTTATGATGGTTGTCGTGAGAAATTTTAATGTTTGAAGTTGTTAAAATGCATATATGAAAAATTAATGTGATAAATATTTATTTATAATAAAATTAAATATATTGACAAAAACTCAATACGGTAAATGTTCACCATAAAATTTCCTCATAGACAGATATTGGATTTTTCTAAGAATGGTAAATGCTTTAGTATTTTATCAATAAATACACCAATAATTATAGTAAAAATATTTTTGGTTTCAGTTTTCTTTCTTCTATAAATAAAGAACAATTTAGTAAAAGCTGACTGTAAGTTAAAAAAAAACAAAAGAGATCAAAGAATTTAATTACTAATTAATAAAAGGAATATATTGTATTTCCTCAGTTCAAAAATAACGTATATTTTCAGTAAAAAAATGAATGATCAATTATTTCATTAAGTATCTATCAAAGTCCTCCTCAGATGATGTATAAAAAACTTGTTGTGTCAGGTAATATATTTAAATTAAAAAATGTTCTTATTGATAATAAATTGGGATATTGATGTTTGATTTTATTTTCTGTTTCTTGCTTTTTAATTTCTTTCACTTAAGAAAACAAGTAATTAAGTTTAAAAAAAATGACTTGTTTTTCACCCAATTTTGATTGTTTAAGATGAAAAGCTAGAAATTGCAATCTTCATATAAAAACTAAAATGCAATATTCGTGTTCATGGCTACATTTTTATATTTTGGTCCCAAATCATAAATTAAAACACTAAGCAAAAGTTCTTTAATTTAAAATATGATAGGTAGGTTAGATGGAGAATTAAAGTTTGATATTCTTTTAGTAAACAGTTGTTCGTTAAGTTATCAAAATGTGTTAGAGATTAAAAATAATAAAATAAATAAATATTATTATCTAATTTAATTTAGGTGGAAGTAAAAGCTCAAAATAAGAAAAATATTTGTTCCGTTCATTAGATCATATTAATTCAGATATTTAATATGTAATCTTTTTGTAAATGAATGCCGATTAAACCAAGAAATATAAGTATTTTTGCGTTCAAATCCAATTTGCCTAAGTAAATGAAAATGGGTTTCGTTTTTCCTAATTTTCTTTTTACTGGACGCATATGATTTGTGGTATGTATTATATATCAATTATTTATCTCTAGAACTCTTTTTATATCTTTCGCCAAACCAAATAGAGTGAGTTTGAAATTCCATTATACATGTCTAAAAAATATCTTTTGGAATTTTATCACCGAAAACAATTTATTTTCGTAGCAAAATACTTTGCTAATAAAATCTTTTAATTTAAAATTTCTTTAAGAATATTTTTTCTCTTTTAATAGAAAGAAATTATTTACAAACAATATCATTAATTTCTCTCATGCATATGTAAGAGTAAAACTTACGAATATTTTCTTTATCGTAGATGGAAATGATATAACTCTTTCTTTGCTAGACATCTAACTTCATAGAATCCTCTTAATTACCTCTTAAAATCTGTGTAAAAAATTCTAGAAATAATTTCTGGAATTTATTGCACACATTAAAAAATGGTATTTCTTGATAGTTCAACATGATTCAGGACACTTCCTTGTGTCTGAAAATAATTCATACTTATCTATCATATTTTTAACCATTAGTTACATTTGTATTATGTTTTGGTTCCAGGACATATTTTTTTTTTGTGCATTTAAAACGCTGTTCATTATGTAATGGCATCACAACATCTGCGAACATATATACTCAAATCAAGATTAATTTATTCTTTGTAATTGCTTTACAGAAATCAGGATGTATATGTTTCCTTGCTCTGTTATTTATGTTTTTTTCGATTATTATTGCCAAAGATATTCTATTTCAATCTTTATTTTCCTTATTCTAGATTATTGGTGCCTATTCATTTTTTTTACCACTAAAAGTGGACCCTACTGTATCGATTCTTTAGTTAGTTAAGAGTAAAATATGATATTTTCCTTCCAATACCATCTTTTAGTTAAAAACTGATGACTTTCAATTTATTGTTCTTTAATGAACTGAAATACCTGTTAGTAATGACATATCTGAGGACATTTGTTGAAATTCTTATATCGTAGTGTCATGTTATGTAATCATTCTATCGTCAGAAAGCATTTGTGAAATTTTGTCCTGATATCACCTTCACTGATTTAGTTTTTTTTTTTTTTTTTTTTTTTTTTTCATAATGTAACCAAAACTTTCGTATGGAGATGGTATGAAATTAGTCTTCTAGCACCTTGTAATGCCTTTTCAACACAAAAAAAATATCTTTTACAATATTTTAATTAGGCTATTTTTTTACAAACATATAATCAGTTTTGTTCTTAGTAAAATTATTTTATGGGATTTGGTTTAAAAAACAATGATTATAAAATATTCATAAAATATTCTTTTAAACTGGTATTCATTCTTTAACAAAAGTCATTCCAGTAATTTAGTGCTTTTACTAAACAAAATATTCTGTATTATATAGTTCGGTTACTTGCATTTGATTTATTCTAAATGCAGTAATGGATATGAGCTAGAATATTTTACTACAAATTCTCTGTTTATAATAACTTGTGATTTTTTTTTTGGATTAACAGCAGTGTAGAGTTTGTATTATATTTGTGTTGCTTTAAATAAATGTTATATTAAATTTCTCTTAATTTGTCGTATAAACATTTGTATTCAGTTAAAAACTTACATATAGTTAAAAAAAACATAACATTAGTACATAAAGTTAAAAAAAAAAAAATAAAACCTTCAAAAATTGACCACAGTTTTGGTCTCTAAATAGAAACTAATTTATATATTACTAACTAGAAGCTATTTAAACATGGAAACTCTTTTATATGGTACAAAGAGTAAATCTATAGTCCCAGAAATTCTAAAATGCTATTGTTTGAAAATTTTATTTATATGTTGGCATTTACTTTTAGTTTTTATATTGAGAAAAATACATTATATGATTACAAAACTAGATTTATTAGATTCCTTATTATATAGTATTTCAATAGTCATTAAATGCTACATTAAATTTTATTTAATTTGATCTAAAAACATTTGTAATTAAGAAAATATTTAGGTATTTTGTAAGCACATAAAATTTAAAGACACAAAAATTTCATATGAATTAATATTCCTAGTACAGTTAATGTATTTCTGTGAAGGAAAATTAAGTATTTAAATTTGATAACAACTGACTGAGAATTGAATTTTATAATAAGCAAAAAACAATAATTTCTTATTAATAATGTTTACTTATTATAAATTTTTTATTACCTTTTATGTAAGAAAACATAATTTATTACATAAAAAGTAAATCACTTTTTTAACAAAACGATATTTAAATTTTGTAATTTAATATATAATGGTTTATTATTTAAAATTAAAACCATTCGCAAAAATATAAATTAAATCAAATTTAAGAACACATTTTGGATTAACATCATTAGAGTAATATATAATTCTAAAAATAAATTTTTAAGCTGTTGATGCAAGTCTAAAAATGAATTGCTTTCGCTATAAATACTTAATAAATTTTTAAAAGATGAAATAAATTAATCAGAAGAGTAAACAGTAAAATATGGTATGGTTCATTTAAAAATTATCTATTATGAAATATCTATGTTTTATTTATTCCGTTTTTTTTTTCACCGAGTACAAGATACATTTAAGAGATACCGTATTACCACTGTTACGTTTTGTCTTGAACTATGCAATTCAATTTTAATAAATAATTGCAGATAATTTGTTTGAGTATATCATAAGATGTAATTGTCATGTTAATAAAGGATGTATGCCTTATCCATATCTTATAAATTGTTATAAAAATATTTTTAAAATAAGAAAGTAAATAAAACTCAACATGTATAGGGAACTATATTATTATTTATTTTAACTCATTTAATTTATTAGTTATTGTTGTTTCTGATGAAACTTGGCAACACCAAGCACGCCCGTCAGAGACTAGGTGAATGAAGTCAGAGTGTGTCTTCCTTTTTTTTAATAGATCACCCTCAAACAAAGGTGGGAGTACGACTTTTGGCTCATAGATGGCAGCACAATCTGAATCTTTCAATTTTATAGATTGAAACAAGTGAAGACCCAAAGCTTGGCATTTAGGACATTGCGAGACGACATATTTTACGTGCTCCAGTCACCATAAGTAAATAAGGCGGATCTTAGGCTAAGCCGGGATTTGGACTTACCACCTTTTGGTAACGAGAACCCTAACCAACCAGGCCACCGCGACCCTTAATTCATTAATAAGTTCCTTTTATAATTCTGAAATAGCGGTACCCAAATAAAAAAATATAACTGCTTAAATCAATTTTGTAATCGTTACTACAATATATAAACTATTTTTGTATCATTTTCAAAGTTAATAATGATGTTAGACATTAGGTTTACCTAGATAACTATCAATAATTATTAATTTTTAATCTCGTATTTTTGGTCGGAATATTTTTAATTTTCTCTGTAATTATTTCATAAATTTCTTTAATCGAAATATAAAATTAGTTATAGAATCTGAGATGAAAATGAAATTATCAACAACAGATCTATTTCTTATAGGAGTATATACCATTTATCTTCATATAAAAAATAAAATTCAAATAGAAAATCATTTCATATAATATATACATTTTTATCATTAATACTGAATGAATATTGGATGGGTAGTTTTTTTAATTGAACATCTTAACATCGATAAATTTAAAATTTATCATTAATTCAAATTACGTTATATTCTACTGGTATATAAATAGAAAATTCAGCTCCACAGCTGCATTAGAGTGCAATAAATAAATATTTTTTATTTATTACGTGAAAAGTAAAGATAATTTGACTTCTGTGTAAACTTTATAAAAAAAAAAAAATGGAACTACTTGATTACATAGATACAGTTCTTCATTTTTGTAATAAATATGAATAAATTTTGATAATACAAATCCAAACATCCACAATGAGAATCTCAATACTTTGCTCATGTTAATAGAGATCACAATAGTTGTAAAATGTTTTGTTTTATATTAGCTTAATGTGAAATATTTATAAAAAGGTGAAATGTAAGTTTGTAATATTACTTTTGAATTAGTTAAATATGTTCAAATCACATGAACTAACAACAGAAAAAAAATCTATGATGAGATTTTTGCAGTCAATTATGAAGTTCTCTTCACATCGCTGTTTACTCAAATTCAGATGAAGCTTAAGAGGTAACTCTTAATTCAAACGAAAACATTATTACACACATACGCATTTATGTTTTAAGATAAACATAATGAGCAACAGTGAGGCTTTAATGAAATAACTGATGAAAGTTAAACTCTCTGACACAATAAAACTTATCGTGTACTGAATACTGACATTCTGAATATGTATTAAAAGCATTAAAAAGTATTTAATGTTTTAAAGATTGCAGTTTAAATTCCATTGTAAATAATCTGTATTATCAACTATTTTATTTATTATTTTTAAAGAACAGATTCCCTAATTTATATTATTGGAAAATTATGTTTTAGGTGTTAATATTAGATTTTTTTGATAAAATATGCAGAATTTTGAAATTATTTATCAGGCCATGTAACAAAATTCAACAAATAGAATACTATGAAAAAGTCTTCATAATTTCTCTAACAATTTCTTCATAAATTTTATTTATCTTAATTTATATTTTTGCATAAATATAAAATAAGAAGAATAAAATTTATAAATTTGCTTTCGCAATTTATTCACGAAGTGTAAATACGAACTCTCTTTCATCTCTTTTATCATTTTTACTTTAAATTGCTTTTACATCAATTTTAGATAATATTTTTAAACACATATTTTTTATACAAAAACAAAATCTCGTTTATTTGAGAGTATTAAATATATGTCTGAGTTAACTATAATAATCTGTTTTAGTTAGTTTCAAGAATATTCAAAATAATATTTTTATATTTAATGAAGAATCTTGGAGAAATCTATAAAATAAATAAAAGAAATTAAAAAATATAATGTAATATATATTTTGAGAAATAAATAAATTTTTTTAAGAAGCTGATTCTTAAGTGAAATTCTTCAGTAATAATGTTCCAACCATGTATCTTATTAGTGTTCGTTGTGTATTGGAATTTAGTGTTTATTTTCTCTCTCATTTATCTACATGTTTATTAAATTTAATGACAAGACAAGTAAACACAGTAAGATATTATAATTACTTTTAAGTAAATTGGTACAAGTACACTTTTCTTGCAATCTATCATGGTCTATCGCAGTTTATTATTATCATGAAGGACCTTGACGAACCTGTGGGGCATGTCATTAAGGGCAAACCAGTAGTAGGTAAAAATATTTAAAAATATTCGCAGAAAGGAACCTTCCAAAGTTATTCTAAATCACATTAGCCTGTAATATACTTTTACCCTAATTAACAATTCTTCAATATCTTTATGTTGCGAGCAATATAAATTTTATTTGTCAAGAGTTTTAGTTACGTCTACAATTTTTTCATGTGACAATGTCTTTTTGTTATTTCACAGAACCATTTTAATACATCTTTCAATCTCTAAGAGCTTTTCAAAAATTACCATTCCTTTTCAGATATTACAATAATGTGCAAATCATTTATGTGTTTGCCTTGGGGTAAATGTTGGCACCCTTATAAATGCTTACACCCGAGGGTCGGATCAAATATTTGATTCTCAAGCTAAATTCTAGAAAGCTAACCATTGCTCATAGGAATGTATATTAAAGGGCAGAATTGTAACCCATGATAAACTCTACTAGCCAATGCATGTGAAAAGGACTTCTGTGCAGGTCACACATTTATATTAAATGAAAAATTAAATATGTTTTCAGTTTATAAAACCCTATTCTTTGGGAGCCTTATGAAGCTCCAGTGGTAATTCCTGATATGTTAGAAAGAGATAGAATGATTAAAACTCGAGAAAATCATTTCTGACCTAAAGGAGAATTTGTAATTATGGACGAATACACTTCTTAGAAAATTCTCACAAAAATATTGTAGGTCCCGGCTTAATTAGCAGTTGTGTGCAAATAATGACCGTGATAAACAAACTAACAATCAATACTCAAAGATAGCTTATATTATAATAGGACTGTAGATGATGAAATACTATTTTTTAATACTAAGCCCCTGCTTTTATTTAAACAAATTTAAATTCAATATAAATAAGTACAGTTGTTAAACTTATTTGTTTAAATGGGTGAAAGTGTATCAAGGTAAATTGAATAAGAACTATCATTTAAATTTAAATTAATAACAGTGCTAAAATTACGAATACAGTGAAAAGTAGAAGGATATTAATGGATGAAACATTTTGTTTTCAAAATAATGTAAAAATTAACATGTAAATGGGAAAGTGAGTGGAATCTTAGACGATTACCACAATTCTGTTTGAAAGCATTTCAATCATTATAGATAACTTTTATGAAATTGAAATATCACAGGAATATTCTAAACTCAAAGTTATAATCTAATAAGTGCTTATGAATGTGAAAGTAAATTACAAGACATATTTTAATTCATCAATGTGGGTACAGGTGAAAAGAAGTTTGAAAACAAATGAAATTATATAATAAAAGCAATTATTCGAGAGGAAACCTGAAGCTGGTCTATTATTACTAACATTTCAGATAACGTCAGCTTTCATAATATTATCAAAAGTAGTGCTTAAATATTGTTCAAAAACAGACACTGCAAGGTTTATTATTAATCAAATGATTTTTTGAAATACCCTTTTATTTCTACTTTAAAATAGATTTTATTAATTTTATATTATCTTCATACATAATTTAATATGTTCTTATTCATTTTTCTGTATTTTAAAGATACTCTTTGAGGGAATTTCTGGAAGAATTTTAGACATTTGTCATTCGTGCATGTCAGAAAAACGTCATTGTGCTTAGCTGATCATTTTCCTCCTAATAACGACCTTTTTAATTTTCAAGGTTTGCATTTTGTTTCTCCCTATTTTATTTGGAATTTGCATGCTATTTCTAACGTATATAATTGTGTATATTAGTTGACTTCGAGCACATGAAAACATTATCTTTGATTAGAAATATAACAGTAAGAGTTAGATCAGATCTAAGTTTAAGTCAGTTTCTATAATTTGAAGAATAACACAATATTGGTATAGTCAAATAATGATACTGAATTCAGGGGAAATTTCTAATGACATTCTTAAAAAAATATGTCTTGATATTCAACACACATATAAATTTCTGCCTTAATGTATAAAGTTGGATATATGATTAAAATAACATATGATGTTGCGATGGGAAATAAAAATAACATTTCTTAATTATATAAATTTTCTCCAGTTAATGTAAAATTTTGAATAAATGAAGTTTTGAAAGAAAAAGTAAAACAATTCCTGAATTATTAGTCTTTACATTTTTCCCAGCTAGGCAGCAGATTTATCTTTGCATCTTAAAAAATTTAATTTTTCTGAGAATTATAGTTTTTCATTTTAGAAAGTTGGTAGAAAGATATTCGTAAGCTGTAAGAGGCTTTTATTTTAATTCATTTCTCTGAGTTTAAAAGTACAATTTTTTAATGATAGCATTATTTTAATTTTTATGATATGAATTGTTTAAAATTTGTGATTTACTGAAAATATATTGCTCTTAGAATAAAAATAACAACACGAATTACTTTTTTATAACGAACATATAAACAAAACATTCTCAATATGAAAACAATATTTCATAAAATGGAGAAAATGGTAAAAGTTTCATTTTCTTTTTAGAACTGAGATGAAAATATTTAAATATTTCTGAAGAATAATACATGGAAATTCATAAATATTATTTATTTCAATTATAGTAATCCCTTAATATATCTTAAAGTTTTTGATTTTATTTCTTGTGCTTTATCTTCCTCATACAGTTTGCAATATTTTAAAATATTATGTAGATTATAAAATTGCAAAATTATTTTTCTTGAAGGATGAAATATTTTTATGCGACTTTCTTTTTCATTGGTTGTAATATAATAAATACATTTCATAAAAGAATCATTTGATCTGGTTTCTATATTTGGATGTTAAATGTATTGATTACCAATACTTGGAACTATATAATCTTACAAATTTATGCAAAAATTTTCGTGGATATTAAATATCATATAAATCCTCCAAAGTTAAATGGGTCTTAGAACAAAAAACAAACATAATATGTAAATCAAAGTATAGCTTATTTGAAACCAGAAAAGTTATATATGTCACAAAATTGTAATATTGAATGAATTTTTATTTTTTTACTGTCAAAATATTAAGATTCAATTATTTCGCTTTTTTTTGATAAAACAAAAAGTGGTAATGTCATAATATTGGGATTTATTACAGTGCACTGAAAGCTAAAAAATATTAAAATCTCCTACACAAAATTGCTACAAAAATTTACATTAAATAATGTAAGCAAATAAATCACTGAAAAATTCTGATTATAAAATTAAAATATCTTAAATATTTCTGTGAGCAACTGACATTTTAATTTATATATTAAGCTTTATTGCTATTGAGAAAAATATTCTGTAGTATTTCATTTCGCTGTAACAAAGTTCGTTATATTAACATTTCTTGTGACAATTAGGGAAAACAGATAAGGAAAACCATAATTATTTGTTGAAAAGTACTATTTGAAAAACATTTTTTTTTATTTTTGAAAAGTTAAAAATGTATCAGAAATAGGTGATATTTTGTATAACTTGGTGATATTACCTCTTCCGAAGCAAAAGTTTAAAAATATCAAATATTCTTGATAAATTTAATTCATATATTAGGGAAAAGCTTTTATTTTTAACGCTTAATTGTTTTCTTTAAAACACAAATGGATGGCTAAGGATCATTTACCTAATCATCAGTTTAACAATTAATAATATTTCTGTCCAAGGGTGTATTGCAGATTGGCATCTTAGTTAAATGGGTGAATCTCTAATTATTCATTGAATTAGCCCCAGATTATATTTATGACAGACTAATGATTTTTTTCGAATTATAATATTTTGAAATAATTGCAGATGCATCATGATGACTTTTAAGCAATTATGCTCAATCATATGACAGAAACTTTGCCGAATGAAACATGTTGGAGAAATGTAGGGTTGTGATGAAAGTTATCGCATATTTTTATACACAGTTATACAGAATTGAAAATCCTAGAATAATCTGATATGAGAACATTAAATATCTTACAAACTTAAATAAGAAAAAACGATTTGCGAATTATTACAAATGTCATAATTTTACACGCATAGTAATAATAGTAAATTTATTGCTGGAACTACTGACGAACTGGCTGAGATGGGAATAGAAAATTCTGTAATATTTGCATATATAACGAAGTAGGAAAGAACATTATACAATATTCTAGTAATTCTCTCCAATTCAAATTCCAATTGTGAAAATTAGTGATGATAAAGTTATTTTACTGGAATCGTTATGCCATTGACATTAAAATAAGTACTATATTTCCAGGCAAAAAGAAGAGCTTAGATATAAAAGTGAATTGATGGAGATTCATTAATTTCTTGCCAGTTTAAACTATATTTATAAATCCCAATTTAGAAGTTCCTCGATGGCATGCGTTTCTAAAATGATATCATTTTGTTAGTATATTTATGTACATGATACTGACTTTTGTCAATATGTCATCATTTTTATTGACATGTTCATAAAACTAAGCACTTTTGTAAATATTTTTCTCTATAAAATTAGCTTAAATAATTATTTTTTATTTTTATTAAAATTATACTGTATTTATAAAAAAGCAAAATTTTTAAGAGCAAAGCGTGTCTTTGATGAATATAGTTAATACATTTTCGATACTTTACTTATCATTAGCATTTAAGTAACAACACAAATGATTATTAACCAAGAAACGGCATGAAACGTACGAATTACTGCTAAATACCACAATAATCGTAATTATATTGTATACCAAATTATAAGAAAGACTATTTCTGTTTTTGAATTATATATAGAAAATGTAGGTATACATTCACACACTTAATTATTGGAAAAAATAATTTCTTTTAGATATACTTAAGTTACATGATTAATTTAATTATAATATTTAATATGTTTTCCTAGTTTATACTTTTGAATAATTCATGTTTTTAAATAAAATAAAAATAACTTTTCACATAATTAAATTTTGAAAGTAATTATTTAATGCATATTCATGTTCTATAAATTACATTGAAAATTATTATCGTAATTATTAAAGAAATTGAGTAACACTATCCAAATCCACAAGTAAAAGTATAATGTTATATTTGAACCCTTAAAAATCTTTATGACCTAGAATACAAAATGTACGTGCGCATTTTTTATTCTGGATAATTTCTAGATAATCTAAAATTACTTATTTTATAGCTCTCTTTAGGTGTAAAATGTATGGTGTAAATGATAATGTGAAAGTCATAAATAGTAATTGCCTTCCTTAAAAAGATTCAATCATTCCTTAACGTTTAATTACAGCAAATTATATATACCGTTTCTATGAAATTCTCAAAATGACAAAATTCGCTAATATACAGCAGAGTATCTTTTTATATAAATGTTTCATTAATATAATTAATTAAATAAAATAAATGATTGCACCCTTTTTAAGAATTTAAGATATTAAGCCATTTTTTCCTATATTATCGATAAATAAGAAAATTAATATGTACTTCATACTACTTTATAAATTAATGATAATTATTCAAAATATGTTTCTTTTTTAAAATTAACTATCGATTTTGCTTCATATAAATGTTTACCGTAATCAAAGTATTTAAAATGGGAAACATATATCATTAATGTATACTCGTTTGCCAAAATATTTTATGTTGCATTGATTTTTAGATACATTGATTTCTCTACTCTCAGATTTAAATTGTAATCATATTAATTGTTTCTATATAAATACGTATGGGAAAGTAATTGTTAAATACAATTTTAATTAATTTGTACTAATTATTCATGATTATCTTCATGATATTTATCATATGTTAGATTCCGATTTCAAAACAGATATTTGCAGTTAATTTTTTAAACGTAGCATGATTTCAAATAGGTAAAACTACCTGACACTTAAATGTAAAAAAAAATATACATCTAAAAAATTTGTAAATAAAGTTATAATTGTTTGTATTTTGAGGACATGTTTTGAAATTGTCATGATTGTTATTTTATATTTATTAAAATAAATTCGGAATATCTTCATTTATGCATTTCTCCCAATATTATAGTAAAGCAAAATTTATTATTAAAGTATCTTTGTTAACATTGAAATATTGGAAACTTTTGAAGTTAATCGGATGATTTTATGCATATTAATATACTTTCGATTGAAGAAATTGAGTTATTGAAGAAAGTGATTGGACTGCCAGCAGATGGCTTTATTGATGAGTACCAAATCTCCAGAACATTCTGTTTCGGAATATTTCAAAAATTAAAATAAATGAAAGTATTCTTATTTTGAATCCGGAAGCTGAGTTGTTTCCAGTTTATTAATTCTCTTTGATAATTTCATCTTGAACCATTACTTAAGATGAATCTGTATAATTTGTAATGCTATCCTTAATATTTTTTGTATTCTTTACTGTTCAATCTCAATAATCTGTTTTATACGTATGTACCTTTGTTAAAATTACCTTTTAATAATTTATAATTAAGTTATCTAGTTATCAAAATTTCTTTTACATATTTTAAAATATTTTTTTTAAGTTTAACACCTTATCCATTTTTAAGTTAATATTTCCTCAGATAATTAAACCAATAGACATTGTCAAAAAATGAAAAAATAACCTTATTTTACTTTCTAGTTTGCAAATTCATAGCAAAGCATAACCTGATCTTGCATTTTTTTAAATCTTGCTTAATTTTTGAGATTACTTTTACAATTATTTTACCAAAATACTTTTTATTCCATATAATCAATAAATAAATTTAGACCATTCTTAATGTTTCTAACAATAAAAGTAATCTAATTATAGATCTAGAGTAATGTCTAATGTGAGATTTATGCATGTAAAATATAATGCATAAAAAGCAAGTTATAAGAAATGTTAACCAAAGAATTTGATAAATAAGCAAATAATCCATATTTTAAAAATGTCAATGATACTTTTTTGATGTAATATTTTAAATTTTTTCTTTCATGTTTAGTACATTTTACCTCTTATATTTTCTAATATTTTTGCACAAATACGCTTGACTTACGTGTAATAAAATTTGATTTTTTTTTTCTCAGAACGCTATTTACCAAAATTTATTTTTGTCAAAATGTTTTTGTTCATAGGTAAAAACTCTGAATTTTCTCTTAATACTTTCTAAAGAAAATGGGAAAATCTTTAGCAACTTTTTTTGAAAGGTTGAAAAAGGTGAAATGTTTCTTAAAAACAAAATTCTGTTTCCATGAATATTTTTATCATTCTACAGTTGACAGTATATATATATATATATATATATATAT
>JAPDSC010013612.1:0-14589 GCA_026290005.1 Latrodectus geometricus | reverse complement strand
CTGAGGCGTTTGCCCAATGACCTCCCACCGTTGAATTGCTACTAGGGATATTACTTAAGCATATATGAAACGCGACCCGGATTTTCTCTCTATATTTGACGGACTACTTATATCCTCTCATTCTATTTTGTCAGAAGCAAACAACTGATCTTTGCACTATCCGAGACTGAATAATGACAATGATTGTCAACGTTGCTGGTGTGCTACGCCGGAGAACACTAATTCTGTAACAAAAGGATTTTAGCAATTAAATTATAATTAGGCTACTTATACTCTATTTTATTATTCTAGAATCTTATTTGATTTTCGCTCTAAATATTATTAAGAACTATTTAAAAATAAAATTTTAAGAAACAAATTCCTTCTAAATGCCTATCTCACCCAAAATTCAACACATCGTAAGCGTTTTAAACAGAAATATTGTCATACATAATAGTCTATATAATAAGAATTACCGAAAGTTCTAAGGCAAAACGTTCTCTCTTCAAGGAAAATAGGATTTACAAATGGTATTCGATTCGAAGATTTATTTTAATAATTTATTACATTTGATGGAATTAATAGCTGTATTTTCCTTAAAGAAACGTATAAGAATTTATAGAATAGAAACAAAAACATCGCCATTTCCGACGAAGACCATTACAATAAATGAGACTCCTCTATCCCAGTAACATCATGGGAAAAGACCAGTACAGTAGTATACTAGTCCTGAAATAATATCTTGGAAGACATTATGTTAAATGAAAAGACTGAGCGCTACGTCTTGACAGGAGTTTTGTATCGGAAACTCCGCTATTGTTAGAGGTGATCCTTTCCCATGTGTGTCTGCTCCTAATTGCCAATTGAGCAGACTTCGTTTTTATGGATGAAAATGCGAGACTACACCAGACTCCTGCTGTTCAGCAGCTACTGGAAAAATAAGATATCAGTCGAATGGATTGGCTAACGTGCTCTTCTAATTTAAATCTTATAGAATATGTGCTTCAAAGAGACGCCTTGCAGCACAATTACATTCTCCGGTAAACATACAGAAACTGAACTAAATGCTCATTGAGAAACGAACACTCTTACTTCAAGAATTGACAATATAGTGCAGAACATTGAGAGACGGTGTGAAGCAATCTTGCAGTAAGGGCATATCCGATACTAAGGAACTTCTATTAGTAATTCTTTCTTTCGAACAGGCAGTGATAGGTAACGATACTGTTATTTCAATAAAGCTTTTTTTGTTTGATTCCATATGGTATGCAATGTATTAACTTTCGTGTAAAAATGTTTTCTCTCTCTTTCAACTCGGAAAACAATACAAGTTTAAGTACAAAATGCTGTTTCTTATTTCTCAATTTCATATTTCTCAGATGATTTCTTGTGGACTTATGGGCAAAAAAAATCTGTTACTTAAATTTGCCTTCTCAATTTATATTAGGAATAAGGAATTTTCTTTTTTTTTTTAGCTTTAATTTCTTAAAAATAACATTAATTTATTATAGATGCTAGTTCACAGTCTTTTGAGATTTTGGGTGAGAAAAACTTTTTTTTTTAAATATCTTTTGTAGCTTTTATATGTGTTTAAAATTTATCTTTTACACCAAAGAAATTGATGTTCTTTCTCTTATCCTGATTTCCATTGACTTTTATAGCAATATCTTGTTGAACAAGGAACATCTAAGGATGTTTCGTGTTATATGAATTTTTTTTTTTTTTTAATACTGATGTACTTTAATAAAGTTCATTTTAACAGTAATCATAATTTTTGAACAATTTTGATGTGGAATTACGGAATTTAATTATATATATATATATATATATAACTTTTAATGTTCTAAAATTATTGAACCCATTACATGAGACAAAAAAATATGCTTTCAAAACAATTTCTCTTCAGAGTGGAGGCCCGGAGTTCAATCCCAGTCACACTGCTGAACAAAGAAGAATTTGATGTTGCGCTCTTACCATCTGCATTGACATCTGTCACAATTTCGTGTTTGAGAGTTTTCTTCCTTGCGGCACGTGAATACGTTTCACTGTCTATGAAAAGTTAATTTCAGAATGTTCGCTGTGCACACACATACGTTAATTGTTTGCTGTGAGCTTTAAACAATTACGCAGTACATACTGCATTGTCAAAGATCTTCCAAGTGCTTCAGCACACTGTTTTAGACGTTATAAAACGGAACTATAATTCAATCTGGGTTGAAAAATGCAATTTTGAAAATGTTTATTGATAAAAACCCGAACTTGCCTCGTGAATGAATCATGATGAATAATATTTTAAAATAATTTATTTGACGGATATTTTCAAATTATCTAAATGAGTTTATGAAACAAAAAACAGAAATTGAACATATATCAAGTTATACGAACGAAATTGTAACAAAATTTAGAATATAGAAATTAATAGCATAACTCGTTTTATGTTCCTTTTGATTTTCGAGTTTGATGCACTAGAGAAGTAGTTCCCGTCTCTCAGGCCCTGAACATCTATCAGTCCAAAGATCAAATGATATCGTGCCACTCGAGCAAAATTAAATGTTTATTTTATTTAAGGTGGTGTATTTTTTCTGGTTTCTATGATTTTCAAAGCGGACGAGAGAGGTTAACCGGAAATTAAAGTCACATTAACACAGTTTATGCACGAAATATCGTGATATCAGGGCTGTTTTAGATTACGTCTGACGCTGAGCTCTTGCAGTAGTCACTGGAGTTATATTTTTGATGAACAAAAGATAATGCATGAGATAATGTTACCTTTGTTCGGAGAACACATAGAATTAAATTCTATATCGTGTGTACATGTTAATAGTTACAACAATCGATAGGTAATCCGTATTCATATTCAGTGGTGAGGCGCCATGTCACTTATATTTGGTTATGACCATAGAAAAATAAAAATAATTTTATAATAATATAAATAAATAAACGATAAATAAGTAAAATACTGTTGTTTTTAAAATTAAAAATGAGGTGATTTGTAGACACGCCATTAATTTTTCATTAGTTTTTATACGAAAGAGATGCTATAACTCATTAATCAGCAATTCTAATCAAATTTTTAAAAAAATTGCTCTGTTATACATAAGATTTAGTGAATTTGTACTGCATATCATTTCTATTTATCAAGTAATAAGTGAAGAATTTTTAATTTTTTCAATCTCAAAATTTAATGCGTTTTTATAAAAACATATAGTGACAATTTAAAAAGAATATTCAAATTTTATGCAAAATATAAAATAAAATAATTTTAGTAAAATATAAATTAGTAGCCCAATTTTAACAAATAAAAAATGTATTTAATTATTAACACCAATTTCTTTTATTTTGAAGCTGTATATTTTTTTCCAACACAATTTTGACACAAAATTGAAACACAATTCGGCAATTCCTTAAACCGAATTTTGTCACGTTCAATTTGCTACTAAAATAAAGCGATTCTTTTTAAAATTTTATTTATTATCGTATCATAAGCCAAGATTTTTATTTTTCATAAAACAAATGAGATTATTATTTCTTGTATATAATTTTATCTGTTTTTTTTTTTATCATAATCCAAGTTTTTATTTTTTTTTCGATTCCCACTCTCTCTATATATATCGGTGTTCTATACATATATCTTGTTTAAATATTCAATTGTTAAAAAAATAATTTTTTATTCATCTACTCAAGTTGAATATATTTTTTTAAACTTGTAGTGGATGACAGTTGATGTTAATAGTTTTTTTTTAATATTAATTCTTTAATTAAATTTAAATTTTTAATTTTGCATGGGAGAAAAATATACTAATTGTGTAGTGGTGTTATTTGTTGGCATTAAAAATTACTATCTCTATCTTTACATTTTTTATATTCTTAAATTTATTTATTTTTATTAACTTTTAAATGAGTTTATTACTTCCTAAAATTCAACTGTGTGGTTTTGAGACAAATTAATGAGAGATTGGAAAGTGTATATGTGTGTGAGAGAGAATAAATTTTTTCTAATTCAAAAAAAATGAATGAAATTTATTTTTAAAGAACTTTCTGCGTTATAGGATAAACGTAAAAGCTGTCTGGCAATGGCAAAATAGGTAGAGCCAGGCACAGAATCTTCATGTTTTCCTGTCGAAGAATAAAAATAATCGAAAACCAATAAACTAAACTAACAAACTGGATTAATGCTATCGATCCTTGCTCCACAAATGGACGGACGATGTGAAATTCAATAAAAACAAACTAAAATAAAATTTTTCTTTGAGTGGACCTACGAAGAAATTGACTTAAAAATTTTTTTCATATAATACCAGTTAATAAAGTAAATGAAATAAACATTATTTTATTCTTGTAAATCATAAATTATCATTAGTAGTACTAAAGCTATCTTAGTTTAATATTGCATTTTTTACATTTTGGATCAATAAAAGAATAAAATATTTAAAACGTACTATTATTTCATATTTTTTAACCTCTACCTTTCTTATGTCAAATACATTTTTGTAAAAAATAAATAAAACTAAATTGAGTTTACAAACTGAGTCTAAAAATCAAGAGCATTCGTGTCGATTTATTTATATTTTATCAAAAATTTTAAATTGTTATTTAATTATTTAAATTTATGCTTAAATAAGCATATAATCAATTAATTTATTAGCAATCAGTTTATTTTTTATTTAGAATATTTATATTTCAGTTAGGTACATTACACAGTCTTTGTGCTTTATTCATTAAGATTGCTCTAATAACTTGAACATTTAATAACAATTTATTTATAATCAAATGGTAATTTATACATAATCAAAATATATTTATTTATAAAACTAAATAAATTTAATAATGTAAATGTAAAGATAGAGATAGTAACTGTTGATGCCAACAGATAGCAGCACCACTACACGATAATATATTCTTCTCCTATATGAAACTAAAATTAATTTAAATTTACTTACTGAATTAAAAAATATTTAAAAACTGCATTAACATCAAGGTTTTATTATATGTGATGTTTAAAGCTCTTTACTCTAAAGAAACTTTAGAAATTTTTGTAAAACTTTTTGAGAGATTCAGGATGTACTTAACAGTATTTTTTTTAAAAAAATTATGGTCTTGCGAATATATTAATCATATTTTACACAGATACTTTTTGAGAAAAAAATGTTTCTTTTCCAGGATTTAATTATTTAAAAAAACCAATTTTTTCTCACTGGAAATATTTCATCAATATTCTCCCTCACTTAGGTAATTTAAGAATCTAAGATGCAATTTAATTCATGTAAATTTAATATGTTAGCAAAAAGTTTAGTTTCTCTTCAATTTAAGGATGAAAGGGGGTTTCTTTTAAAAATTAATGTCTTTCGAAGAAATTTTCTTCAAGAATAAATATCATGGTTTTGTATTTGAATTCTCAAGATATTAATTTAGGATTATAAATTTTCAAAAATATTTTATTTCTTAATCACACGAATTTATTTTATTTTATTCATTAATAAGATTATTCATTATTAAAGTTAAATATTTTGAAAGAAAAAAAACTTATTAAAAAATATTTATTTTTATTTTCAAATTAATCGATCAGATAACATTTGAACATTAAATTTGTCTACAAGTACCATTATGCTATTTTAAGTTTACTTTTAATTTGGAAATAACTGTATATATATATATATATATATATATATATATATATATATATAATGCCATCAACCACTTACTGGATAATAAAGCTGAATTTCAAACACAATGTTATTATTGAATTAAATATTTTATTTTACAAATTCTCATAAATAAAGTACTTTCAATTTTGGATTATTAATTAATACATAAATTAAAAATATTCTTGATATTTATTAGTAGTTAAAAACTCCAGTAGTTAATTTGATAAAATTATTCCTAATAAAAGAAAAAAAATTTCTAATAAACAAAATTAATTGGTATTATTTATTACTTAATAATCAAAAGTAATCTTATAAAATGCAAATATTTTACCTATATGTGTGAAGATATTTCGAAAAATAGAAGATATATTTACAAAAAGTAAGGTGTTATGGCAAATTATAATAACTTTTTATAAGTTATTTTTAAATATGTAACTCTTTATTCTATAAAATTTTAATCAAAAAGTTATTTGCTCACTCGTGTTTGCTATTTTTTATAATTTCTAGTATTAGGATATTTTTCAATTCAAATATATTTATGGGCTAATGATGGATAAGATGCATACAAACAACTTACAGCCTTAATTTATTATTTTCGAATTCCACTCACTTAGTATAAAATAAAAAAATATACAATCTTAACCAGAAATAAGTAAATATATATGCACATAATTGGTAAAACTAAATAATTGATTTAATCCTGATTCAGTTAAATATGATCATATTGGTTGAATCTACATACATAACTCATATATCTTGCAGCAGTAAGGTGCATTTTTGAAAGAAACTCATGCAATACAATAGCTATGCAATTGATAACACACTCACTTGGCTACTATTCGTAGTCATGAGAGAATTAAATTCCACTTGATAATATTCCATGGGAGAATTCACTCGTTAATTTTTTCACAAAATTGATAATAACATGAACAGCATTTTTCAATTATGAAAATTAAATTGCTCCCAAATATAATTTTCCTTGCATTTTCTTTTATTTATCTTTATTTTGTATTGTAAAAAAATCTTTTCCATATATTATGAAATATATAACATTAAGTTTCACACGAATGTTTTTAAAAAAGGAATTTTATGAAAAAATAGTAAATAAATAAATAAGTTTTAGAAAATCTTGACAGTTTTTTTTTTTAATTTACCATTTTTATTAAACTTGATTTCTATTTAAATAAAATATTAAGCATTAAAAAAAATTTAAAATACATAAAATTATTTTTTTTATAAATTACATATATTTATATTTTATAAAATATTAAAGTAGCAAATCACCAACCTCTTAGTATTTATGAGAGCATTCCAGCTATTTATTTCTTAATGTAAATTTATTGTGAATATAGTTAATGAGACAAATCATTAAAAAGAATTTGATTCCAAAAATATAATTTAATATGAAAAACTTATTTTACATGTTAAATAATATTTATTGTTAATGTTAAATATATATTTTTTGTTAACAACATAAACAGAATAATTTCAGTTAATATTGTAAAAAAATAAATAATGAATAATAAGAAAATCAATAAAGCTAAAATTTTGTACAAAAATATATATCTCAAAGTCAATGTAAATTTTGACTTTACATTTAATTGGCTTTCATTTCATAATCATGAAAATTTTGTGACATTCTTGCTCAAAATGGTATTCATCTGAAAGTTGTGATCTGTACTTTGATTTTGTGCAAGGCTTTGTTGAAAACAGTGATTCACACAAATGTGTGAAACGAAAAATGATTATTTTTATATACTGCTCTTTTTGCAAGCAGAAATTTGTATGTGTCAATTGTATTCTAAAACTTTTTATCTAGTGCAAAGGGTTTTAAGACATTGTTGCGCTGAAGTTCTAAAATTTGTATCACCGATTTTTCTATTCTTATTTGAATAAGCTTTAAAATGTAAATAATTGATTCAGTTGCCTTTTCTTAATATGTAAAAGGAATGACAAAATTTACCATGAACTTGATGACATTAAGTGTTGAAAGCAATTTTTACAATAGTCTTGAAGTAATTGAAGGTTGATGACATATGAATAAGTGATTTAACCCCGTTTGCATTAATTTCATATTTTATATACCTCTAAGCGATTTCACATTCAGACAAGACTTCCATAAAACCAGTATAGTTTTAAATAAGTTTTTAGACCCTATCATTGCCTTTACTCTGCAACACTAAATAATTAAATTTTCTATTATGTCTATAAAAAACTCAAATCCACAAAAAAATTAGGATTTGTTAATTTAAAAGCATTTTGATTTTGGCATTGAGATATATTTTTATTTCTTTTATTAAACTAACAAATCAAATAAGTAAGAAATTTTTTTTTCAGAACCAATGTTCTATAACAAGCAAAATAAAATCAGGATCTTTTAGAAAGGTCTTCCATATAGTTTTATGAGGAAGCTGCAAAAATTAAACTTGACATTTTCAAAATTTTTTGTCATGATTTTTTATTTTAGTTGATATTTCTGAATGTAATGATTCCTATCTATTGCTGACAGCTATCAACATTATCAAATAATGCAAGTGCATATCAGTGGTAATTACAGTGGTTTTTGGTAAGACTAATTGCAATTTTTTACTTGCTTTTAATGTATGATAAATATTTTACAGATATCTTCAACTTTTGTGTATTTTCATGAGCAATATTTTTAACATATCTTCTCCTATAGAAAAGTTACTAAACATCATTCTCACCATAATTTTAAATGTGTTGTGCCCAATGTTTGCAGATTTGTAAAAAAAAAAAAAAAAAAAAAAAAAAAAAAATGTAGAGAAAATTCAGCCATATTTCTAAATAATTAACTCAGTTTGCATGCTCTTCTTTTAAAAGATGTTATGCGACAGTTGCAAATCTTATATTATTCATGTGAATAGTTTGTTTAAAAAGGCATGATTTATCAAAAAATGATGTTCAATATTACATTTTTCTGACACCACAATACCAATTTATTTCATTTGACAAAGAAATGCATTTGAATTTTAAATAAATGAATGAACATGAATCCTCCCATTGAGTATTAAAACTAATGATCCGTTTATTTTTTACTTTATCTACTAATTTGGATGTAAAAGTAAATATGTATTTCTAAACAATGAAGGGGGAACAAAATATACTTAACACTAATGTATAATAAAGCGTTTATGTCAAATCAATACTTATATTAAGGCATATAAACCGAAAGCCACACTTCTGCCTGTATCTCAAGAAAGGAGTGGCAGAAACATATCTGTTTAGTAACAACAATCCTATAAATAGATTGGTGAATTTCTTTCGAAGACATTAGGTTTGAAAATTGGATGCAAAAGGGAAAATAAGAGATAAGATGCAATTTGATTTGTACTTTTATCCATGCTAGATATCATTTTTACTTCTATATGGTTAATCATTAAAAATTAAAAAAATTCTTGCATAATGTTTAATTAAAAACTGAAATACCTTTATCATGGTCATGCAATAGCCAACATATGTAAAATGACTGCAGGACAGTATGGTGATGTAAGCAAAATGTGGTGTACATTGACATTCAGCATAAATATATAAGAAAAACTTAATAATATATATTTATGTTACATGAATGCTAATATTAAAGAAAAAGAAAATTCTTCCAAAATTTTTGTAATTTAGTGATTTGAGAAATACTTTGTGTGCCCTTTTATAATGAAAGTCCTTATATTCATTTATTTTCAAAATCAAAACTTTTAAAATATCATCAAAAAATCATTATGTTAATATGCTGCAAAAAATAACTGTTAGCTTATATAACTTTTGTTCAAATGCTAATTTTTATGATAAAATATATCAATCGATTTTTTAATATCAATTAAGAAATTGAGAAATTCAAAACACAATAATACTTGATAAAATTAAAATTCTAAAATTCAATCCAGAATTAAATGTTTTCTGGAAATTGGTACATGTATTACTTTCTTTTTTGGAATCCATTAAAACTACGATTATCCAATAAAATTAGCCTTTGTCTCCAAAAGTGATTGTAGAGAAAGAAATGTATTACGCCTATTTTTGAAGAACAAAAAATTAATTTCAGAAATAATGATGAATTTACAAGTGAAAATAATAAATGCGCAAAACATAATGATTACCATATGTCAATTATTGTATTTCTGTATCATCAAATTCTTCCTACTAAAAGGGTTTACAACTCTAACAAAGAATGGGGTATCCAACTCTAAACAGATATTGGGTTGATTGTTTCTCTACAGTATCAGTAAAGCTGATTTAATTCAATATACAATTTATGTGGGTGTGAACCATTTTAAACATCAACACTAAAAGTGGAAATCCACAAATTGTTACACAAGTGTAATTCCCTTAGATCTTTAATGCTGTCAAAAAACATCTCAAAAGAGGATTATTTTTTAGAAATACTTGGTCTATAAGTCTAGCAGAAAATTTAATTTTATCACTGAGATTGATAAAATGAAGAATTTTCATAATATTTAATTTATTTATCAACAGTGTGAATTGTATAAAATGAAAATAGCTTAAAATATGAGATATATGATGTGAGGTGTATTAAATATAGTTTATTTATCCAATTTCAATACTAAATGTAAAAAAACATTTTTTTCAAAAATGAATAGAAAAAATTGCAGAGAAATTAAATATGAAAGTGAATAATTTCTTTAGCAACATTTCATTTTTTATTCCAAAAAAGGTGAAACAGTAAATTACTTAAATAATGAGAAATATTAAAATCTTAAAGCTAATACATAATTTATACAATAAAAAAAAAATATCCTAATTACAAATATTTAAAAGTTAATTCACAGGGAAAATTTTTATATTTAAATGTAATTTTTCTTAATAAATAGAAAATGGCAGATAAAATTTTTTTTTAAATATTTTAAAAAGTAAAATACATGTTAATATATAACAATGCAAAAATACATGCAAATATCTTAAAATTAATAAAAAATTCAAATTGAATAACAGATTACATTTTCCCTTTACATTTGGTTGTATTATTCTTTTTTCATTCATTAGGATTTTGAACAACAATCATCATGTATTCTTTATCTGAAAATTATAAATAAAAATTTTATTGAGAATTGTTACCAACACAGGATGGCTTTAAGTATTAATAAACTATGTTTTATAATTAAAACAAATACAAAAATCAAATGAAAAACAGTATGTTCTAGCATTAATATTTTGAAACAAATTATATAAAATATAAATAGCAAAAAATAAAAAAGTTCTGAAATGTATGTTTCTTAAGTATATGGTTTTATGTTCATTATTCAATAGACATCAAAATTTAATCAAACTGCATTAATTTAAATTCAATGAGCATATTAAAATCGTTGAAAAATATATACTACAATCATGATGGAAAACACTAGAAATAATTCATTTTATTTTATTTGTAAAATTACATTGTAATTTTATTTCATTAGATAAGCACAAATTTTTATTCATTTTAAGAAATATATGTGAATCTTGGTTTTACTTCCATTTGCAACTTGACAATTATAGAAAAGTTTTTTGTTTAGTTGATTGCAAAACTTTTCAAGCAGGATAATATAGAATTTTAATTTTATAATAAAACTTTTATAAAAGGTTTACATTTAAAAAAAAAAATCCTATAATAATACCCAATTAAAAATATCACTGGTTGAATAAGAATTAAATTTAACAATGATAATTTTCTTTTGCAAAACTTAATTTTATTTAATTTGATTATGGATATCCAATCCAAGCTTTATATAGCAAAAATAATAAAATGTGATGGAAACACTACAATCAACCAATAGTAATCAATTCCCATGCACATTGGAAATTGTTATATAATCACAATCAATTGGACACATTTGGTTCTTTGCAATGAGGTGAATCAAACAAGGATTCAACCAAATAACAAATACTTGCAAGAATGTTATAAAATTTTTTGTATGCTGTTAACAAAACACAAGTTTTGGTTAAAAACAACTTTAAGAATACAGCATAATTTTTCAATTTTTTGCCATTTAGTCATAATTTTTTCATTCACCTAAATAAAATTTTATAGCTAAATGATAATTCCCAAAATTTAAATCTAATTAGTACTTTCTATTTTACATTTTAAAATTACAATTTTAGTTATGTCACCTAGCATTTTAATCATGGAAGCACAAACTACAAATTAAAACTCAACAAAATCCTCTATAAAATGAATAGGAATAAAGCCATTTATAAAAATAAATGCACATCACAAAATTAAAAAAGAAATTTCAGAAGACTTTTGTTTTAATACAAGAGAATAAATATTATTTTGAGAATACCATTTCAATAAATAAGTTGAAATAAAAGTTTGAAGTCAGATAACTCTTCAGTAAGCATAATTAATATAGATATTAATATTATTATGATTTATTTGCAAGCAGTAAAAGAATAACCAAATATGGTAATTATTCATAACTGTTATTTTTTACATTGTTAAACTATATGGTGAAAATTACTGAAGACTTGAAAATAGTTAAAGTTTGCATGCATTTATTACAATGTTCATGTATGTTTTCACATTTTCAAAAATTATAATATTGCATATTTAATTAAGATAAGCAAAATTAAGTATGCAAAATAAGAGAATGAGAAATTATCAATACATTAATTGCCATAGTGTAATTCTTAATTGGTTATATATATGCTTTTAAAATAAATTTAATAGGGACAAAGCATAATGTAATGATTTTTAATTTAAAATTTTTTTTCAATAAATAATTTTTGAATAAGAATTTGTAACATAAATAATAGATTATACTTCAACTAACTTTGTAAGAATTTATCTAAAATGAATAGAAATAGTCAAAGCAATCATAGTGAATTTTTCATAATACATGTATGATGTATAACCTATATATGTATGTATTACTAATATATTTCAAAATAAATAATAATAGTAGAATAACATCTTATAATAGTTTTAAAAATGACATTCAGTGCATATTCTTTGTTTACTTATAAAATACTATAAAAATATTGGTATATGTTGAATAATATAATTGAATAAAAATGTTGAATTCCTAATTAAAAATTTTAAGAAAAATTTTTTTTCAAGATTAATATGCACTCATCATATGGAAACTGGCAATGATAAGATTTTTTAATACAAGTTTCATGTACTTGTTAAATTAGAAATGATGGAAATACTCTCACAGATAGAAATCCAGAAACAGAAATAAAATAAAAAGCAAGGTTTTCTATTTATGAAGATTTTCGCAAAAATAAAATAGGAAAAACAAAAATAAATTATACTAAAAAATACCAATCATTCATTGCATTATTTATTACTACAAATATATCAACATAAAAAAATTTATTTATGAAAGTGAAACAAAGATAAAATAAATATTTTGTATCCAATAATTTAATTATAGTATCGAAATAACACTATATTAAGTTCTATATTTTATTGTAAATGAAAAATTTTTAAAATGTACAATTAAAAGTCAATGTATTAAAAATATTAAAATTTCATAACAAAACAACTCAAAAATTGAAAAAACTTCTCACATTTTGAGTTTAAAAACAACATGTTAAATTTAAAATAATTTTCTCAAAATTATTTTAAAATCTTTATTAACAAAAATATGTATATTCAGCATACTAAGAGACACAAACAGTAACATTTCTCAAAAGAAATATATTAAATTCAAATGACTAAAAATAATTGGTATTAATAATTCAAACTATGTCTCGTAATATGAATAACTAAACTAAAATTTGATATGTACAACAATTATAAAATGTTATACCTGGAGCAATCAATATTTCATTCTTTTTTGATCGAATTCTAAGAAATGTGAGTTCATTTGTGTTATCTAACTCTTTTACTGTTTGACGTGCTTTGTCCAGAAGATGAGAAATTAGACCAGCATATTCCATGGTTGAATTATTATCCATTGAAGATTTTATGGGAATTCCTAAAGTAATAAAATGATTTTAAATAAAACAATCAAATACATAAGTGAAAACACATTAAGATGAATATAAACAGTAAAATTTGAAGAATAACACAAATTAAATATTTTTTGACAGATGTTTAAGCATATAATATTCATTGTGATGTGAAATGATGTATAAAATTAATAAATTAAAGAATAATGAAAGCAAAATATAAGAAAAATGCAGATGCTATAAGAAAAGCAAATAAATAAACTGTCAATCTAAAATATTTCTGAAGTTAAATATTAATTAAGAAAACTTAGTAAAATGGCATAAAATTTAAAAAAATAGGAAAAAATTTATTGTTAAAAATTTTTAAAAATATATAAATTTAACATTTTTTCTTACAAAATTGAATATTAAAAGTAGTATAAGAAAAATAGTAGATAACTAGACATATAAAAATATCCCATTAGAATATATTTTAAATCATTTAAAATATATAATAAATTTAAAATAATTATATCATAAAATTCTAATGTAATATGCATTAGATATCAATTTATGTTTTTGAGTTAAAAATTATGGATAATAACTTTAACATATCATTACAATGGGGTATAATTTTTAGAAATTTTTTTATCATTAAAAAAAAGTATGCTTATTTTAAATTTGCAATTAATTTATTTTCATTTTATTTGGCTTCTTTCCAAACACTTAGTTTCAGGTATAATTTGGTATATGATTAGAGATTGAATAAGAAAGTTTAAGAGCTTAGTATCAAAGTGATATCCAAAAATTTGTTTTAGGAAAGATACTTTGCTTTTGCACCTGATATGTGACCTCTTAGAGTATTTAGAGAAAAATAAAGGGTTTATACATATGTTACTCTAACATATGTAAATTTAATTAAAGAATTCAGAAACTGAAAGAACATATGCAATTTATTAAAAACCATTCATCTTCAGTGCAAGTTAAAGCTTTAAATCACAGGTATCCATTTGAATTATAATAGATTTAAATTAGTCATAATTGACCAAGTAATAACTTATTAATAACAAGAGAATCA
>JAPDSC010013599.1:34761-45110 GCA_026290005.1 Latrodectus geometricus | reverse complement strand
TATATATATATATATATTCGCTGAATTTTAAATATTGTTAGAACATTTTTGTTTTGAATGTTGTTATTAATGAACATTTACTTTTTGAATGCGTCATTTTTCCTTATATTTCAATTAATCCTATATTAGTTTAAAAAATATTACCCAAATATAACTTTATGAAACATAGTGATAAAAATTTACAATTTGAAAAAAAAATATGAATTGAAGCTGTTTTATAAATTTGATTGAAATTAAAACAATCTAATTAAAATATTTTAAATTGAATAATCTTCTTAAACTAATATTAATGCAGTGATTAGTTATATTTGTATTTCATAAAAAAACATTTATATCAATGAAATAATAAATACTAATTAACAAAAGTACCAGAGAAAATTAAAAATTTGCTGTATGATTTGAGAATTAAATTCTGAAAATAAAATTTCTCTAATATTTAATAAATTCAAATAATAGAAAAGATATCAATTTTCAAAACTGAAACTAATTTCCAGCACAAAAAGTTTTCATTAAAATCTAGATTCCAAAGCTAAAAATAAATACAAACTATTTTAAACAATAAGATTTTACAACAATTAGAAAACAATTGTTGGAATTGCATTTTAAACTGAAGCCAATTTAAAAAATTAGAAAAAACTATTCAACCGTGAATACTATTTATGCCAATTTAAATATAAATATCGCAATCACTTCAGCACAAAATATTCATAAATTAATTAAGAAGTTATTGAACACTAGAAAAATACGATTCTTAAATAGGACTAATGATACTGCGTTACTCCATATGTTCTACTGTCAATAATAAATTTCATTTAGCCGTTTTATTCATTACAATTTTTAAATTTATGTTAGGGTACAGTATGATATTTTGATTGTTTCAAGAGAATTAAGAATTCTGTGAAAACTTGTTGATGCCCTATGAAATTGTGTTGATTATGGATAATTTCATTATTTATTTTGAGCAATAAAAATTACAAGCTTAAATATACTTGAGAAAATATTTTAATATGATTTTAATACTAGAATAGATATTTTCAATGAATGTGCTAAATATGTTATAATAAAAATCATTAATGCTCTAAGATCTAAAGTAAACTATTTCAAATCTATATTGTGTGAATGAAATAACCAAGGTTACTCTCACCATAAAAAAAATGCTCTTATATTTATTAAAGTTAATCAGCTGAAGACATAAATAATAAAAAGTACATAACAACATACATAAAAACTACATTTACAATATAATTATTTTCTCAATTTGAAGTTGTTGTACTTTTAAACACCTAATACTAACATAATATCAGGCAATGCTAAAAGCAACGCTTAAACAAAAGTGAATTAAATTGTGATATATATATATATATATATATATATATATATATATATATATATATATATATATATATATATATATATATATATATATAAATAATGTGTTGGGTTGTCCGGATAATTTGTACCGATATTTTAGGACAATTAAAACGGAGCTCATTTAAATATGGATGGACATTTATTAAATTATATAGGTACTACTCTGCTCTACAACCTTTCTGCATCTTTCATGTAGCTTGAGAATTACGCAGAGCCTCTCAGATTTCTCGGCAAAAAATGTGTCCAAATTGGTTTCGATCTCAATCAAAGAGTCGAAATTTTTCCTATCAATGGAAATACTTCCTCCAGCATCCTCGCCATAAAAAGCGCATATCTTATTTATCGTTTGTTTGGCATTTTTGCCCTTTCGGAAAAAGAAAAGCATTCAATGCCTGTAATGTACTTTATTTGCCACCTAATTCTAAGGCGTACAAAACTGATAAAAATTAACGAATTCTAACCAAACTTTTTTCCAAATAGGATTGAAGCTATATCTTTTAAAATATGTACATAAGTCATTTGTTTTCAATAACTGTGATATATTCAATCAGGTCTCTCGCGCTACCTACCGAAAATCGGCATGAACGTTTCGGTGAACCCAATATATAAAGGTAAGTATCAGTAGAAATATTTATTTCGTAATTAATTTGTTGTGTATTGACATATTGGATTTTCCAAAAAAATTGTTACAATCAGTACCGAATATCTACCATACAACTCATAACTCTTCTACGTTAATAATGGCTTTTTATCTCATCTATCAAATACTTAATACGTTCCGATACTTGCAAGAGAGAAAAAAAAAACTTCATGGGGAGGGGAAAAAAAACACATTCGAATCAGCTATACTAGATTTAAACTAACCATAAAGTGTATGTTATGATTTATTTATTGCTTGCATAAACAATCAAGTATTAATATTTAATGCGCTTAACTTGCTACATGAAATAAATTTCACTTTACTTTATGGATTAATAAATATTTATTTTTTAATTACGGTATCAAGAGAGACACACCTTCAATAATACATAAAATAACCCATCCCACTAAGATATTGGCCAACATTTTCTTTCCAATTGCTCACTGAAGAGCTCATCCCCTTGACAAATTGACTTGTTTTGGATGGGTGGACAAAATTGTATATTCAACATTGTTGGTGAAAACGATTATTTGTTTAACTCACAGATCAATTATAAGTAAAATTAAGTGACGTACACATGATCTCAATTCTAACGAAAGAAACAACCACTTTATGGTGAATAAAAAATGTCTCAGCGTTTTTAGTTAATTAATAATTTAAATGATGCATTCTACCAGCTTATTAATTTGAATTTCGATCATTATTCTGTTCAAAGGCATTATTTGAGAAAGATATTTTTCTGATGTTGTACAAAAAAAAGGGGATTATTAATCCAAACTCGGCAGAAGTTAGCATCCAATTTGATCTCACCGACGGAAATACACTCGCGGCGAAAAAGTGAGCTCTTCGGTAACCCGTATCGAAGGGAAAGGTAGCGCCCCCCTGCGGCGACACGGCAGCTTGTCTCACTATTCCAAAAATGATTTAGCGCTTGCTCTGTGCGAGGACAGTCTCTCTTTTGGCTTTTCGACCAGTTGCTATTCCAGCCGCTCAGCTTCTAGCCGGAAGTTGCAGCTTTTGAGTGACGCTTGTTGAAGATTACAAAATCTAATTTCTCAAACGATTTTTGCATTCTAGCAACCGATTTTATCAGCATCAAATTAAGTACCATAATTCATTCAAATTGAATTTGGAATTCGAAATCTCAGCTGAAGCTTTCATTCGATGTTAAGTTGTAATTGAGTGAGATATGTTCTTGGAGTAATGACTGAAGTTTAAGAACTCAGGTGTATCAAGAAGATTGCATGAATTCGTTCTCTAATTTAGTTTCATTTAAGACTTGATAGAGTTTTTAGCCTGACAGCAGAAATCATGAAAATATTTTTGTCATACCCAAATCTATTTGGATTTTTGTCTGTTTGAGATAATGCAGGCTTTTCTTAAGCGTATATTCAAGAGTAATGCATTGAAAAAAATCAGTTAATAATTATTCTATATTATTTTGCATTTAAAGAAATACTCGGGGAGTAACGAATCTATATAGAAGTCGCATTACTCTGCATTTTCCTAATTTTCTTTTAAAAAAAGAAGCATAAAATGCTTAATTTAATTTGCAAAATAAGAAAAACGAAGAACTTCAACGTTTGACAAAACAAACTTTTTATTTTATTATGAATTACTGTTGATTTGCCACTTTTTCTAAGAATAAAATTTGAACTGACAGTTTTATAGAGAAAGCTTCTTAAACACCAGCTTTTAAGAAGCCTGATACGAAATCGTGGATTCGAAGTTTATCATTATTTGTATCATCATAAACTGATTTCATTTGATCATACAAGAAATGGGTAAATATCTGAATCACCCATTGCTTATACGCACATACAAAGAACTGTGTTTCATAATTTGCGTACTACATATCGCCGAGAATTTGTCTGCACTTACACTTTGCGTGAATTGTCAAGAACTGAATTTTAAACTGGGACAAAACAGACCCCTGCATTCACAGGTAAGAAAAAAATATTTTGTAAGAAAATTGATGATTTCCGATACAAATCATTTGATGATAATTTATGTCAGAGTGTGGGACTTTTAAGGGCTTACAAATTAATTTCATATTATTTTAAACTTTATTTACGATGCATTTTCATGTTGTATCATGTAACGTGTAGAATATACTATAACATATTTGTTTCAAAACTTACCATTCATTTTTCTCGGATATTCAAATTACCTTCTAAATAAATAATGAATTATAAATGTAAAAAAATAGCATCGTAAATTTCACTATAGTATATAAAAAACTATCACTTTTATTGCAAAATGACATTATTTTGCAATTGCTGTTTGCCAGAAATATATATATATATATATATATATATATATATATATATATATATATAAGGACAACCATTCGCAGAAAAATTTTTATTATTCGTTCTTATTCAGAAGCACAAGATCAAGTTCATAATAAAATAAGATACTTTTTTTAATAATAATTTATGAAGGAACTGAAATAATTTATTTCTGAAAATAATATAAAAATAGTAGGAATAAATTGACATAGTATGCAGAATTGATTTCAATAATTGATAATTTCTTGTAATAATTTATATTAATTTACATATCTGTATATAGTTTTTATTTAAACACTATAGAGAATGCAAGTTGCGTAGTTAAAAAGCATTCGAAATTGGTATAAATTGCATGATCTTATCATTTAAAAATGCTGGTCTGACATAGAAATTTCTCAGAATTTTTTTTTTGTTTTATTTTCATTATTTTACATATTTTTTTTTAACTTTGTTGAAAGAAAATAATCATGTGCAAATAAATAAACTTACATTGCGTTGTAAAAAATGAAACACTTTTCCTCAAAAACTTTTAAAATTCTTTTAAATATTATATAAAATTGAAATGTAATTAAAATTGCAAAATATAAATAATGATTACTTACCTTTAACATTGCAGGCCTTAAAATATCAAAAAAAACTTAATTTTTTTTATCAATTTTAAATTAGTTATAATGATATCGGGATTTAAGAAACTCGTATCATTTAATAATATTTCTAATTCAGTTTTGTAAAATGTAATATTTTATTTCATTTTTTTTCCATTTATATTTACCTCTGCTTAAATTATCTTCTCATTTTAATTTTAACAAGATTATAGGAATCATGCTTTTCATTTTAAGAAAAAGCTATTTAATCAAACACCACTTATACCATTTTAAACATGAAGATATTTATTAATAAATTGCATACGAGTGATATAAATTCAAAATAAATTGCAGAATTAATTACAAGTATCAATCAATCAAGTGCGCTCACCGTCTCTAGATTACAATGAATATTTGTGGGTAGAATTCCACCTGCCTCTAACATTTCTAACGCTCCGGTGAAGTTAATATATGCGAAAATGTTCAGAGTGTTTTTTATAATCTCTATAAATTCAGTGCAAAAACTATTACTTACTAACGAGTGAGAGACAATCAAAAATGCCTAATTATGAAGTTATTTTCTTCATTACTCATATTTGAAATGTAGAAGTTTATTTATTGCAGTAGCAAAAATTAACATTATACATATGACAAAAAACATATGAATGCTTAATTAACGTGCAACAAATAAGTGTTTGTAATTAATTATTTTTTACTTGTAATTAATTAGCGTTTGTAAATAAATTGTAAAAAAATTATAAATAATATTTGAAATTTCAAACAAACGATTATTGACTTGTTTAGCTATTTGAGTTGAGATTACTTTAAAGTAATAGAAAAATCACTACACAAGGAAGATTGAATGTAAAATTACATATTTTAGTTCCATGAAAAATCTATTAATTTCAAAACACTTTAGAATTGTCTTAGAAAATTTGCAGGTAATATAACTCTAAAGCAATTATAATACAATTTTAACATATAGAATTGTTATTAACTATATGAATTAAAAAATTTGAAGTGAATTTTGTTTGCAGAAAATTATACGTATCAAGTAATAAACATTTCAGATCGTTGACAATTATATATAAATACTGTTATTGAAACTTAAAATAGAAGAAAAACTAATTTTGTATGAATACATACTTAGATAAATAGCTACATATGTGAAAGTAGATATATTAAATTACCGCAGAAGAAAGTATATATTTAGGTCGTTGTAAGATAACCGTTTATGATAAAAATAAATAATAACAGCTAGACATATTAATATAAACTTAGTACATATAAATATATATTTTATATGTATATAAGTCTATATATAAGCATGCATTAATATATACTTAGTTTAAACTAGACATTGAGGAAAACGTAAACAAAACCTGAAATGTTAAGTGTCTTAAGAATGTTAGATATGAAGGAGTTTGATTTCAAAATTACTTATTACAGTTTAATATGAATTTTATATACTATTGTTTTCTAATTTTACTTAAAAATAATTTAAAAAAAATTATTTCATTTCTATCCTTTTAAGCGCAATTACCTTGATTCATTCTTACTGTTTTGGTATAAGGACATAGAAATATAATGTAAAGACAAATATTTAGTAACGAAAGAAACCAGCTTTTATTGGAATGGAATTCAAAAACTTCAACGCGAAAATCAGCAAAATGTTTAAAATTAATCAAATATGATGCAAAATTATATAAAAACATTTTACAGTGTTGATATAAAATACATAAAATGCATAAAATTATAAAAATAAAATGCAATAATTGGAAAAGAAAAAGCATAAAACTTTCACTTTCTTTAAAGTATCAACATTAGCTGCAAGTAAGTCGAATTTATCGATCAATATGCAATTATTTTTGCATATCTTCATTTGGATAGTATTTTGGCCGATAAACTATTCAAAGATTTTAAAAGATGCAGGAAATCTGAAATTTGCAAATCATAAAATTTCCTCGTTCTTATTTTTTTATTGTGTCAAAAATTTTTTTAAAATAAATTAGTAACGCTGTATGCCAATTAAGAAAAAATTGCAATTAATTTGTTGAATAAGGATTTTATTAATACTTAACATAAACATACCAAAGCAAATCTGGCAGATGTAGAGAATTATCGATTGATAGAATTTCATTCGAATAATTAAATTGTTATTTTCACTCACCAATTAGACTGACCCATTAAAAAAGAAAATATTTTTTAAATTTATTTTTAAGTACTATATTGTAAAAGAAATTGTAAAGCATTAAAATATTTGTATTCAAATGTTAGACTTGAAAAACGGGAATTCAACTTATTCATATCCTTTTCTATAAAATTGTCCATATATCGCTTTTATTATTAAACAAGTTCTTAAATGTTATATTCAAAGTTTTGGTATTTTCGAAATTTCTATTTATGGTAAATTTAACCACAATATTATTTGTATAAAATTTTAAAGTCCTAGATAATATGGTGTTCTTTTTTTCCTGAAATAAAATGTGGGTTCCTTTCAAAATTTATAAATAATCCTATGCTGTATAGATTTAACAATATTTCTATGTCACACGTGAATATTTATCAATATAGTTTTTAAATGTAACTGTGTGTGTTAACCACATTCTTATTTGCTGTTTAACAATATTTTTCCTGACTACAGATGAGTGGGACCTGGGTTCGAATCCTGGCTCGGGTATGGATGTACTTTCTCTCTCTTTCTTGTCTTTGTCCTTTCTTTGTGTGTGTGTGAATGGTTGCCTACCCTATAAACGGGTACCTATGGCAAGTGTGTACTGAGGAAGTCGGACTCCACACCAAATAGGGTTCAGTTGGAAAAGTGGAGCATCGCAACCCATATTGCCAGCCTGGCTGGCACACGACAACAACAACAATATTTTTGCGTATTTAAGAAATGTTGTTGTTATTTGTGATACTTGGCGATGCCAGCCCGCTCTGGAAGGACTAGGTGAATAAGGTCAGAAAGAGGGTTTTCCGTTTTTGAACAGAGCACCCCCCCTTACGAGGGTGCAAGTAGATTTTGGCTCATAGATGGCATGTGATGGTCTGTGTATTATAATTCAGGATAGGAAGTCAGAGAAGACCCAAGACCTGTCTCTTAACACCCCCAGAGGTGTTAGTTTGGAATGGGAACATGAAGGACATTGCGAATACGATATATTTTGCGTGCCCTAGTTGCCGTTAGTGAACAGGACGGATCCTCGGATAAGACGGGATTTGAACTCACTACTTTCCAGTAGCGAGAACCACTCCCTAACTAACCAGACCATGTCCGCCCTGTTTAAGAAAATAATTAAGTGAAACAATTGCTATGCTTAAATGAAATCATAAACCTAAAAGTGTCAAAACATCAACTAAAATGTACAAATAAGAGCGTAAATAAATTAATTTTTATACATAATAATTTGCATCCATCAAAATATAAGCATCTGAGTTATATAGGACAAATACGAGTTTGTTTTAATACGATAGATATTTGCTTAAATTATATATAAAAAATTCTTAATTTTTTCATATTATTATGCTATAATTTTCAATTTATTATTTATGTTATTAGGCATATCTAAAATTTAAGCAGATAAATCTCATTGATGTATTATATTTCAAATTTTTTTAGACAGCGTTTTTATGCATTTTTACATTCAATAATTAGACGTGGCTGGCATAGGATTTCTAGTAAACCCTTTGCACCAATTTGTGCTGTATGACACAATGGATGATTTTCATGATTTTACATTTGTATGCTGGGTATATTATCATCAAAACAATTCTTTGTTATTGTAAAATAATTATAATAAAATCTATGTAAATGAAACGATTGAAATATGTTTCAATTTTGCTTTCAAATTTTTTTTAATTTTTATTTTATTATAGAAATGAATTTTTTTTTAAATTTTGAGTAGAAAATTTAAAAAGTGTCATTATTTCTTTAAGAGAAATATTATCAAAATCATCATAGTATGTTTTCACATAAAAAGGAAAACTGTTGTATTAAACATATATATATATATATATATATATATATATATATATATATATAGAGAGAGAGAGAGAGAGAGAGAGCCTGTCTAGTGGTTAACGTAACTGACTACGGATGGGGAGGACCTGGGTTCGAATCCTGGCTCGGGCATGGTTGTACTTTCTCTTTTTCCCTCTGTGTTTTTTGTCCTTTCCTGAGATGATGGATGAATGTGGCCCGCCCTATAAACGAATTTGTGGTGGTGTGGCGTGGGTGATGCTTCTCGTACCTCCGTGACTTGGTTCACAGGCACCCACCGGCAGACGATAAAATGAGTATCAGTTTACGGCCTTGTTGCGGCAATGTTAAATACTTGCTCAAGGGTGCCCGCCATTAGAAATAAAATAAAAATATATATATATATATATAACTATGATACACTTTATTTGAGTTAAGATGATGGCAACGCTAATATTTTCAAAAAAAAAAATAATAATAATAATAATAATTTTCTTTGGATAATTCTTCTCCAATATTTTATGGCAAGAAATCAGCTTCTAGTTTCGCAATGCAGCTTTAATTTAAATACATGACTAGAGGGCATCCTGTAAATATTGGAGGGAAAATAATTAGGAAAGGCATCGCCAAGCGTTCGCGCTTTAGTACATGTTACACATATTTCTGAAAATAAATTATTGTTACATATATTATTTGTTTCAATTCTTTCTAGAAGGTTTTAATCATGCTTGAATTAATATCGAATAAGTGAAGCACATAAAAAAAATTCCTGAAGTTAAATATTCATGGATTAGTTTGCAGTTAAAAAAATAAAATTTTCATCTAAATATTCATAAACGAGAATTTCTTACAAGTGGAAGAATTTTGTAAGTATTCAACGTTAGAAGTATCCCAGTTTTGGAAACAATGGAAAGTTTTATAAAATTTACATGAATATTCGTCTTTTAATAAGGTTTATTGCATGATAAATGAAATGAGAAAAATCTGTCAATATTATCAGTTGAAAGTATTTTCATTTCACGCAAAACTCATGATATTATGAAGACATGAAAACAATTTCTTGTTTTCATTCGACTATATTTATTCAAAGTTTAAAATAATTTTAATAAGCTTTTATATAAAAAAAAATTGTCAAGAATATTTTACGTTTGTCAAGAAAATTTTGAAATATTTTTGTCATATTGCACATACATTCTATTATTTATTAAAAAATTATTATAAGTAATTATTTATTTCAAAAATTTGAGTTTTTGCACTCTAATAAATTTACCAAAACATATTATTATGATGTATTTTATATAAGAAGATATATGGAAAAGCCAACGTTAAAATTTCAGTTTATTTCTAACATATTACAAGATTTTATTTGCATAGAAATTAAAAAAAAAATGTAAGATAAAATTTTGAATACAATTTTAACTGATTTTCTATAGACATTTTATAAGCAAAACAGAAAAAAAATGTTACTAAAAGGAAATTATTTT
>JAPDSC010013599.1:9068-24045 GCA_026290005.1 Latrodectus geometricus | reverse complement strand
ATATATATATATATATATATATATATATATATATATATATATATTATGACTTTTTGCGAGTGGTGTTGCCAATTTGCAAATACAATTATAAAAAAATGTCTTATCTTTAAGTCAAAAATTGAACCCCAATGCTTATCTGATTTCTTCTTCTTTCTTGAATTTTTTACCTTTGTGACAAGTGATAATATGAAGGTGATAGGTCCGGTGAGGATGGTGGATGCGAAGGAATTTCCCAGTCTAGCTCAGCAACTTTCTGGAGAATCCCTAGAGCAGCAGCTGGCATTGTCATGATGATAATTTGTATGTATTTTTATTGAACATTGGGGGCTTGTTTACTTAGAGTATTGGGTTTAGCTGACAGTACCTCTCAAATTTTTCCTTTAGTTTTGTTTCAACAGTTCAAAATGTATTGATCCTCGAATGCTCCACCATATATACAATATTTTCTTGTTCAGGCTCAACTTCGGCTTAGAGAAGGAGAGGGCAGATTTCTGGAACAACTATATTCACTTTTTCTTATGATGTTTTCATAGGTGATCCACTTTTCATCCCCAGTTATGATCCGTTCCAAGAAGGGTTCGATTTTGTTGCGTGCAAGCAGAGATGTGCATATAATGATTCGATCTTTCAAATTCTTCTCACTTAACTCATGTGGTATACATCTCGAATACTCCTAATACAAACACTAGTTTCTTCTCCTTTTTTTCTTTTATATCTTGTTTTTTTCTCTCTTGTAGTTTTTTTTTCCACCTCATGATTTATCTTGAAGATGTTATGTTGAACATTTGTTGTACCTTAGAGATTGTATTCCTTGGTACACAGGGAGATTATTTTGTTCTCTCAAATAAAAAAAGTAATAAATAAAACACTATTTTCGAATATCGTTCGAATTAATTTTTTGAGCTGAATCAAGATTTTATGCAATTTCGGATCCACATACTTGTTGAAACCGATTGTAACCGGAAAAGAACGAAACTTTGGAAAGCTTAATATATATATTCAGAAAATAAATTAACTGTAGAAAATAAATTTTTTATGAAAATATTTGGTTAAATAAAATAATTAGATAAAATAAATACAAATATAATATAACTCGAAATTCTTGATTAAAATAGATATGCTACATATTTTGAAAAATTGAATTTGAATTTATACGGTAATTATTTAGGTATAAATCAGGCAATATCTGTTAATTCATCTGAACTTTTAAAATGAAAAATGTAAAACTAATTCCTTTTAAAAGTAGGAATATTTCTAAACAAAATAGAAGATTTGCTAAATGTAATTTTTAATTAAATTTATCAATAGATTTAATGATGTAAAATTTAATAGTAAGTTAAGGGAAATAATTAGTGATGAAACTTTTAATATTTAATTATTTAGGAAAGTAATGAAAAATTGTTTAATGTATTAACGGAAGTGTTAAAACCAGTTCACTCATACAAATAACATTTTCAAAATAATCTTTTAAAAGTAATAGAATTCCAAATAAAATATTTTACATTTTCGTTAGTAAGAGCATTTCATATATCACATAGTTCATAAGTGAAAAGAAAATTATAAATCTTAATCTTTAAGTTTCAATCAAAATTATTTGTTTTTCTGATTTTTTCAAAGACAAATAATACATTTCCTTGGTCAAAATTTTAGAAAATTTCATTATTAATTCCAAAGAGATTATCAATACATCGAATATATATTTTACTTTCAATATTTAAATAAATATATAGTTTATGTGCAGTAAATTCAATTTATCTCTTTAAAAAAGTAAGGAATTATGCACATTAGTGCTGAAATCAGCTTTTGAACAAATATTATTTTTACGGATATAATTTTTGTTACGGAATTGGGTGTGTGTGTGTGAATATAATTTTTCCACTAAATTTGATTTATGGGATCTTTATCAGTTTAGTTATGATATCTGATAGCAGTTGAGTAATAAAAGGTAGTTAGTAAGCAATGCAATATTATAGTTGTTGTTGTTGTTATCGTGTGCCAACAAAGCTGGCAATATGGGGCGAGCTGCTTCTTTTTTCCAACGGAACCATAATTTGATGTGGAGTTCGAATTTTTCAGTACACACATGCCATAGGTACCCTTTTATAGGGTAGGCAATCATTCATACAAGGAAAGAACAAAGGCAGGAGAGAGAGAGAAAATACATCCATGCTCAAATGGGGATTCGAACCCAGGATCACCCCATCCGCAGTCAGGTACACTGACCAATAGACATCGATCGACAATACAATAATACAATATGTCTTGGTAAATTAATGTAAATACTTCTGAAATCAAAAAATGCTTACAAAAGCAAAAACATTTTAATATTGAATATATATATATATATATATATATATATATATATATATATATATATATTACATTTATGGTCATCTATTTCATATTAGAAATTAAACTGTTTAATGTGTATTCCGAAGTTCGGCGCTTTTAGTTCGGCTTATTTTAACTCGCTTTTAGTCATTTTCTGCCGATAAATTGTATAATATTTAAAAGTTTGTTTCAAAATTAGAAGTCCTGAAAAATATTAAACATAAATCATTTGAAAATAATAATATTTTTCTAGTAAATCAAAATAAAAATTTGATGTGGTGTACTAAATTTTTTACTTTAATATAAAATACGTTTTTAATATTTGAAAACTATTTTCATATTGTATATATATGAAATCAAATTTAATACTATTTTCAGGTAAAAAAACACTTCGCTTATTCATAAAAACATTAAAATTTCAATTAAAAAAAATTACGAAACTTTTTGGCTTTGGAGAACCGCAATTTCCAAATTAATCATCAATCATCAAATATATTACTTGTGGGTTTCCAAGACTCCATTAAACATCTTGATTCAAAGAGTTTAAGAATATTTATTTATAATAACATTTTTGATTAGTTATTTATGAAACAGTAAATATTTAATTAAAATTTTGATTACTTTACGTAAATTCATAACAAAAATAATTTAAAAAATCAAATAAATTGTGTTCTCCTTCAAAGAATATGAAGTATCAAAAGACAAAATATGAGCTGACTTTCTTTTTATAATAAATTTATTCTTCTTTTTGTTATTATTTTTTTTCATGACATTTGAATTAATACTAGCAATGTGGTTTTCTGTTTAATAAGAAATAAATGATAAGACTGCAGTTACTAATTTATTTATACATTTTTTTGACTTTAAAATTATTTTATATCCCTGGAAAATAATAACTTTGCATTTTTTAAATTATTAATAATAATATAACTAGGCAAAATTTACAAATTAATTGGGATTTTTTTAAATTTTATTGATAATACTTTTTATATTTCCAATTATAATTGTTTCATTTATTAAATTAAAAAAAATATTTTAACAAAGAAATATATTTTTAAAAGTTAATAAAATTTGAATGCATTGTTAGAGAAATTTTGAGAAAAGTAGGCGAAAAATCATATTACATAACAAATTGACATTTTTTTAATTAATTAAATATTAACTAGATTTAAATTTGAGTTGTATTATTTCGTAATTTCTTACATTATTTGTTAAATAAACTTTCATATATATATATATATATATATATATATATATATATATATATATATATATGTTGATTTGATATTTCTTACATTTAAACTAATTAATTGGTAACCGAAGTAACTAGTCTATGTTATCATGTTATCAGTGTTATTGCATTGTTACAGAAATTATGAGAAAATTTGTGAAAGATCGTATTACACAATAAATTCACTATTTTGAGAAATTAAATATTCTCTAAATTTAAATGTGAGCTGTATTATTTCATAATTCCTTATGCACCTTAGTAATAATTAACTTTCATATGTAAGTTGGTTTGATATTTCCTATTTTTAAACTCAGTAATTATGTAACTAAAGTATCTAACCTGTTTTATCATTTTTATTCTTTAATTAGAAAATAAAAATGTTGACGCAAATGTTACTTATTATTATTTTACATATAAAAAGTTTCGATGATATTTTTATACGGATGAATATTTTCATTTAGCATACAGATAGGATAAGATTATTATTTATACGTTACATGTTTAACTTAATTCAAGTCATTAGAAACAATTTTTTAATTTATGTACTTAAATCGCCGAAATCAATGTTTCAATTAATTTTTTTTATATATTTTTTCTTTTCCTCACAATATTTAATTTCTGTGTTATTCTAAAATAAATGTGCAATTTTATTAATTATTAGCGACAAGAACAACAAATATCTTATGCTTTTCTACCAAATACAACACAGAATCATGTTAGATATTTTTTTCGATCGTAATCCCCTACCGTGACCGAAAATCTGCTTTCAGCTAAGAAGCACAGAAATTGGGTTTCTTAAGAAGGTAATCCAGCTTTGTGATTAAGGATAATTTCCCCCGAAACCTGACATGGAAATCCTCCTTCGTTCGCTTCCTCATGTAATGTCTCAAACTCGATGGATTGCTCTTGCCACTTAGTGATGTATATGGCCAAGGAAAGCACGATTATCCGTGAAATTGAAAGCTGTAAATTGGATTTCTTTTTTGCCTTTAAATTAAGGCATCAAAGGAAATTAGATTATCTGATTAATAGATCTGTGGAAGTAAATTTATGGAATATATCATCACATTGATATTATAAAAAATGAAATTATGTTTGAACGTTTTAAACTAAGAGATCCGAAAATATATGCATATCGAATGAAATTTAAATATCAAACTATTTTTCTTTAAGAAAAAATATTTTATTATAATACATAAAATTCATAATATTCAGTTTAAAAAAAATTCATTTCTTTGTGAAGTTAATATTTTAATACATATTCTCTGTGTAGTTAGTTAGTGAATTAGAAATATAATTATTAATTTTCCTTCTCTTTACAAATGCTGAAATATTAAGCTGAATATAAATTGTAACAAAATATTTGATAGTTATGTAATCAATGCATTATTATCTAAATTATTTATAATTATCTATGTATACTTATTAAAACTGTATTTTTTTATGTAAATGGAGGATATTTCAAAAGCAATTAAACTTAAATCTAAAGTTATTTTAGTTCTTAAAATTAATTCTTACTATGAACAGCAAATATCGAATATTTAAATTATATATTGATATATTTCAATAATAACAAAATCATATTGTTCAAATGAATAGTAAATTAAATTATATAATAAATATTGTTTAAATATTTATTATATAATTTATATTTATTAATACATAAAACTAGGTTTACATAATTTTGTGTATCTCGCTAAATATTGGTCCTAGAGCTTAGGTGATAGATATTTCCAGAAGTATCTATTTCTCGCCAAGTCACCAAAAATCTCGCAAAGTTGCCAAGTTTTGTCGCCAAGTCAACCAGTTTCTCGCCACAACATCACCAAGTTATTAGAATCACCGCTTTTAACGTACAACACTTCTAAATACCACAATTTTTGCCCAAAATGTGAGTATTTCCGATCTGTCTGAGGTATTTTATTACAAATACAATTATTGTTTTTAAATTTGTAACAATATATCAATATATATATATATATATATCTATATATAAGTCATTCCGAAAAAAATATTTAATAAATCATTGTGCTTTTTCAGAAATACAAATTGCTTGTTTCAAAACTGTGAAATCATTTTTGATATTAAACTGAATTAAAGTTTAAAAAGATATGAAAGTTTAATAACAATAAAATATTTAATACGAATCCAAAATTGATCTTAATTCAAATCATGCAATGTATATAAAGAATATCAATTGCACTTTTATCATTAATCGGATATTTAGCGACAAAAAATATATAAAACATTTCAGCAAAATTTCATTTGATGATGTGTTATATAGCTTTCGAATCATCAATGTTGAACAGAGAATTGATGAGAATAGTTTCTCCCATGGGAGTTACCTCTTTCGTCAAAAAGAAATTACAATTTTCGGTATTAATTGGAAACTCGAACATTCCAGAGCGTGATATTAATCTCATTTATGCCGGCGTTGGTTTTGAATTTAATTAATAATGAAATTTTTGCTGCTCCACTTGCGTTGAGGTTGGCAGAACAAAAAAAAAAACGCAATTATCGAAACACGAATGATTAAAAAGGATTGTTTGATATTACAACTTATAAAATTTATTGCTAAACATTGGAGATTCCACTGAAAAGAATTTGAAATTTGTGCCTCCCTCTCAATAATTTTATTTTCATAATTCTGTTTTTAATTAATCTTTATAACCTTAGTTTTTGTTATTATTTTTATAAACATATACTTCGTGGGAAAAAAAAATGGTTTAACAGTGCATCCCACAAAAATATCATTTTTTAAGAGGCTTCATGACTTGACTTTGTTTGCACCATGTTTTACGCATAAAAAAATGAATTCTTGCAAAGAATATATGCTTAGAAATTACTTTAAAAATTGTAAATTTGAATTTGTTGGAGGGAGAAAAATGCAGAGCATGTCATAAAGTTTTAAATTTTAAGATGCATTAAAAAGTTATGTAGTGTTATACAAAGTATTTAAAAAGGCAATTTACTAACAATTTACATATTAAAGAAAATTTATAAATTTTTGTTAAAAACCCAATTCTTTTGAATAATTATACAAACATTTCCTACTGATTTTTAAATTTACATTTTGCGTTTGTAAATGTTTTTAGAACGTATCTTTACCCTTTTAATATCTTGTAATACTTGGAGAAACTTGAGGCAAAATTCTCATAATGCTCGGAATTATTAATTTAAAAATAAATTAAAATATTACAAAATTTCGACAACTATATATAATTCTAAATGTGTGTTCAAATTAAATACAAGTGACAGTTAAAAAAATTAAATTTACCAACTACTAAATATCTGATTTTTTTAATATTTCACGTGATTCATAGTAAATAAAATTTATACATAATTTTTAAGCATATGTATAATGACAAATATATGTGGAAACAACAATATCACAAAAAATGCATTAAATGTTTACTTTAGTTTTTAATCAGTTCTAATAAATGTTATAATTTAAATTAAACAGATAAATAAATGCGTTTCTCTCTCTCTTTTCATATCGATTTTCCATTATAGTTGTTATTTTTAGTTTATTTTCGTGGATGGATTTGGTATAGCAATTCTTTAGTTTGAAAAAAAAATGTTAATTTTTCTCTTTTTTTAATGCTTTGTAATAAAATAGATGCAATTATGTTAATTAATAGAAAAATTCGTATTCCATTAAGGCTTCAAATGAAATTTGATTATTAATGATCAGGAAAATAAATGGTAATTAACACAACTTTTATTGGCAAAAACATACATCATCATTTTGTATGTGTTACATATTTTTTTCTAATAGAAAATTGGGGTGATTAATTCAGAAGTGAATTTGCAAAGCAAATGTTTACGTATTTCTCTGTCACTACTTTAATATCATATTTAAGTTAGTAAATTATATATAGAAATATATTTAAAGAGAAATATCATTAATTATTATTAGTAATTTATATTCTCTACATCAAATGTGTTCTGCAATTTTTAATCTGATAATTATTATTTTAGGTTCGTGATTGAAATTGATACAAGTTAAAAGAGTTTTTTATGCAAGCATTATTTATTGTAACTATTTTTAGGATAAAACAACGCTGAATTTCTGAGAAAATTATTAAATTTTTCACAAGAAAAATTAGAATATCAGACAAATGGTAGAACTTAATACCTTACAGTAAATCTGGAACCGTAATATTTTAGCAACTTATTTCATTTAGGCTTGGAGTTCGACCACCTGTTTTCTGTTATTATTGACATGCTGTATTTGAAGATTTAGTGTTCCTGGTCTTGGGAGTAATGAAGAGATTGTTTATTATTAGGTTGGGTAAAAAGAAGCCCATTATTTTTACGTGAACTTTTTAAACTTCTTTCAGATTCACTTTGTAAAAAGCTTTAAAACTGTTTCCATGTAGATTTTAAGGTCTTGTGCAAAGCTACGACTGCTGACATGCTGTCAAGTTTGGTAATTTTTGATATTTTATAGACATTCTCGACGATGTTGTATCCATGCGAGGTGCATCTTTAGCTTCCAAATACCCAAACGGTATCGAAGAAACCAAAATTGTGCGTAACTGGTTGTTACAGTCATATATAGGACGATAAACACCTTTCTCAATTTCAGCCACCTGGTTAGCCTTTTCGGCATTATAAAAGAAAAACGAAAATGTATCGAATTTTCTGTTTGTTGTCTTCCATTTTTAAAACCTCGTACTCATAATTGAATGAATCAAACAAAAAACTACGAGAGGATATTTTAGTGTCAAATGTCACCTTTCCAACGAGCATAAATCTGAAATTGTTTGATAGATACCTCACGAGATAGCGATCACTACAGACGTCTACCGAAAAAATAATGGATAGCTTTTTCCCCAAACTAATATAATACAGAAATCCTTTTTTGAAATTGCTTAGATAAAATTTAATAATATTTTCTGCTTAGAAAGAATTAATCAAGATATGTATATAGTTTCCTGTTTAAATAAATTTGTTGCTTCGGGAAACAATATCGTGCAAGTAGAAAAATAACTACAATCTAAGGAAAATATCGATAAATATAGATTTTACTGTGTTTCGTCGTAAACATATTAGTGTTTAGATTTAAAAAATGATTATCTTAGATTGATATAATGGAAATATAAATTGCATGTGATCTGTTTACTATTCATATTTTCAACTGATGTTCACATATAATTTCGCATTAATAAAAATTACATTAATCTTCATGAATATCATTTAGTAGAAAATTGTGCGGAGTATATATTAACATGCATAATAAGTTAAATACGGTTTCGTTAATTGGATTGATAAAACTAAATGAGGTTATAATTAGAAAAAGCAAGCTCGTAAATTTTTACGAAAAAAAAGCATAATTACTTGTCAATTTTTTTAATTTTCAAGTTATTATAAAATACGAATTTTTGTTTACATTTCAAAATATTAGTTTGTTTATCGGTGATCAAGGAAATTTGTTTCTACGTTGATTTTCTAATCTTAAATCACACTTGCTAAAACATTTTTAGTTTTTTCAATAGTCTGAAAGAATTTCAAATTTCTGAATTAATTTCTGAGTTTGAATAGTCATAAACTATTTTTTCAATAGTTTTTAGGAAAATAGGATTTCCCATTTATTTCTTTTTCTCAATGTTTTCTATAATTTTGTTTTATTAAATTATTTAAATGTCTTATTAAAAATTTCCTTTTATTAATCAATAAAAACTCTTTTTTCAAGAATGAAAGATCAAGTTTTATGAAACTAATGATATGTCAGATGTCTAATCTGAATAATGTCATAAAAATTTTAACTTAAAGGGCAATTCTCAGAAGTGTGTAAATAGAGTGAAATGCCAGTTTAAAGACATTTTTAATAAACACTTAAAAATAAATTAAATATGATAACTTTAATAAATTTCTTAAATGATTAAATCTTTATAAACTTTAGTTACGATAAATTATTTACTGCTATATTTTTAAATAAATGAAGCACATTATGGGAAAAAAGTTGTTAATAATCTCAGTATTCCTTACTGAAAGTAAAAAAAAAAAAGTTATATTTCTATCATTCTTCATTTTTAAAAATGCGTTAATTGATGAAATGTATAATTTTGTATTTTTCATTAATTTCCTTTTAATCAATAAGAAGTTTTTTTTCCCAATAATGAAAAACATGCAAATTTTATGAAACTGTTGATAAGTCACATGTCTAGTTTAAACACAGTCATAAAAGTCTGAACTTAAGGGGTGATCTTTAGAATGCGTGTAAAAATGAGTTAAATGCCAGTTTAAAGACATTTTTAATGACCACTTAAAAATAAATTAACTTTAACAAATTTGACTAAGCGTACACACTATTGGCATTTTCAAGCATTCTAATCAAACTTTTAGGATTTATGTGTGTAGCTCATAACTAACTTATAAGTTAACATTGGTTTTATTGATATATTCCAATTTTAATTCTCTCTATTATTATTTTTTATTTCTAATGGCGAGACCCTTGAACAAGTAAATGCATTAGCCCATTTGCCGCAACAAGGCCGGAAACTGCTACTCATTTTATCGTTACCCGATGGGTACCTGTGAACCAAGTCACGGAGGTACGAGTAGCATCTCCCACGCCACAACAACACAAACCCGTTTATATGGCGGGCCACATTCATCCACTATCTAAGGAAAGGACAAGAAACACAGAGAAAAAAGAGAAAGTACATCCGAGCCGGGATTCCAACCCAGGTCCTTCCCAGCCGTAGTCAGTTACGCTAACCACTCGACAGGTTGGGCGGCATTCTCTCTATTATATATATATATTGTAATTAAATTATAAAATTTTGTTGCTACTTTGACTTACGTATTTATAAGGAAAACAAACACTTAATACTTATATTCTTTTTTGATTTTCGTAATTTGATGATAGATTACAATTTACTAAATATATTTTCATTGAAATTACATGCATTTGTACCAAGAAGAAAAATCAAAATACATACCAGTATTTTGATTTCTCATTGTACATAGAAATTAAAGTCCTTCAACAATAACCTAAATATTCGAAATAATTTTAGTATTCCTGTAAATAATATGTCACTAAATTAAATATAACTTAAACATGTTATCATTAATCTATTTATGCCATATTGTGGTATTATGTTAACTTCACATGTCATTAACTTTATTATTCGTTTCGCAAATGGAGGTTTACGATTTGGTATCTATGCTAGAAAATAATTATTACTTAACAAAGACGCGTGTAATATTTATCGCCGTGACATTCTTATGAAGTACCGGATGATGATTAATCAGCATTTTCCCGAAATCCGGGGAAACGATAATGGCTCTTTGGGGGGCGATTGCTGAATTATGACTTTTCTTCTTCAGCATTAAATTCCAATGCTTTGTTCTCACTACCAAAGAGAGGTATTATTTAAAGACGTGGATTATGTTAAAGTAAGATATATATAATTGCAGTGTTGGATAGAATTGAATAGAATAGGAGTTGCATCAAATATATGTAATAACATTTTTTCGAGGTTTATTCCCTTTTAATTAAAATAATAAATTATTTATAAAATTATTTTTTATTCTATGCACATTTTCTGATAAATATGAATGTGCAATCATTTTTTTGTAAACATAAAATGCCAATTTTATGTTGAATAAAAGATGTAAATAAGCTTCAGTAACCTATCAATGCATGAGTGATTAGTGTTCCTGACTTCTGGGCTGTCGGTCTCGGGTTCGAATCCCGGTTTTCAGTAGGGATGTTTCATTTCTCTCTCTGTGTATTTTTGTTCTTTATTTTTCTGAGATGATGGATGAACGTGGCCCGCCCTATAAACGGGTTTGGGGTGGTGTGAACTGAAGAAGTCTGACTCCACACAAAATTAAGATTCAGTTGGAAAAGAGTTGAAGCCCACTCCATATTGCCATCCTAACTGGCATCTTCAATAGAAATTCCCAACTGCAAATTGAGAATGAAACATTACTTTCTGTTAAAGAAAACATTTAATAGTATTTGTTAACCTATGAAGTGAAAATATAGGAAATCAATCAATCTGAATCATTTTCTTTATTTTCACAGCAAAGCACATGGCAGATGTTTAGGACTTTGATTTATTTTGATTTAGTACACTTATAACTTTGCTTTGTGTGTATCTTCAACGAACATAATGATTATAACTTATAACACTGATGCTTAAGACTGGAAATTAAGAGTAAAAATATTGCTTGTTTATCAATTAATCTCGATACCAATGTTTAAAATTTTAACGATAATGAAATGTTAATGTTATCTTATTTTCTTGTCTAACTAGCCAATATATAAAAATAAATACATCAACGTATATTCTATAACTTCCGCCAGTAACATCACTGTCTAATTGCAGGAAAGTGATTAGCAAAATAATTCGTCGGTCTCTTTACAGTGAAAGCGATTTATAAACGTTCTAACATTAATAAGGGGACAGTATATATAAATTATTGGAAATAGTTTCCCATTCTTAATTTCTAGTATTGTGAATTTTAGGTTCAAAATATTTTCTTCAAACTAATCTCATGAGAAATTCATTTTGTGAATAGGGTGTCTATAATTATCATTATTTGCTTTTACAAAATCTTTTATTATATTACCCATCATTTTCTCAATACTGTCTGTAAATTACAAAAGAAATATTAATGTTGTGATATTTTTTTATGTAAATTACATTCCCCGAAAAATTGTCAGCAAGAATGATTCATATGTTTTATATTTTCGAAATTAAGAAGATACAACAATTAATTGATTTAAAATATTGTTTATTAGAAAAAGTAGGTTTTTAGAAATTTTACAATATTTTTTCAATTTAAAAAAAAAAACAATTACATATTTCGTTTTTATTAAAAAAATATTCAATTTTAATTTAAAATATGAATAATCTCCCATTTTGGAGCTTAGATTTATTTATAAAATATTATTTATATAATTTCTACTGCTGAATAAAGCTAATTTTAAATGTGTGAATATATGCATATTTTATTATTAGAATTTCACATACAATGTGCATTTTATGATAATTCTAAAAGTAAATTTTATATGTACCACTGCAGCTATTGTGTTGGTACTGAATGAATAAAAGCTGCTGTCGGATCCACATAAGCTATGAAACTTTTAGACTGCGGTTGCATGATTGGTTAGGGGATCATTCTCGTTAATGGAAGGTAGTGAGTTCGAATACCAGCTTATCCGAAGATCCGTCGTGTTCACTGACGCAGCTTGTCCTTTTTGGGTCTTGCGCCATAAACCCAACCAACCAACCGTCGTGTTCACTGATGGTGACTGGGCGTGCGTTCATATTGTGGTTGCAATGTTCTCCATGCTCGTATTTCAAATTAATATCCGTGGGGTTGTTTGGAGATAGGCCATGGGTCTACTCTGGCTTCAATATTTATATTGGAAGATCCAGATGGTGCTGCCCTCTATGAGCCAAAATCATACTCCACCTTCGTATTCCACCTTGCTCTGTTCAAAAACGGAAGACTCTTTTTGACTTCATTCGCTTAGTCTCCGACGGTTGGGTTTGGTTTTACCATGTGTCATAAGTGACAACAACACAACACATGAGAATTTTAAATGTCATTTTATTTTTATTATTTCTACGTTAGTTGAAAGTATTTCTATTAATAATTATAATAGTTTCTACCACATAAAAGTGAAGAAGTTATATAATATTGCAATTTTGTATTACATGAGATACAATAAAAGAGTAATAAAATTTTCAATTTGCTCTCATAGAAGAATTATTATTTATTAATCATACTGTAAATTTATACTCGATTAGAAACTAGTTTTAAGCTTTGTAAAATGATCTCATTTTTAGTAAAAAAATTATTTTATATAAAGTGCACAGTATTTTTGACTAGAAATTGACCGAAATTCAAAAACGATGCTAGCATATTTTAGTTTCCGCTTTTAGACAATTTTATAATATTTTATGTTCCTTTTTTCATGTAACTGATGGGTTTATTTCTAAGGGAAATATCTCATGGATGCTATTTTACATTGATTTAAAATGCACCACAGTTCATAAAACCGATATTTATGCTAAAGCAAAACTAAATATTTGGTTTATTGAAATATTATGTAAAAGTTCTAATTTAATTAACATTTCAGGCTGTGTTAAATTATTAGTGAATTCGTATTTTACCCGAAACAATCAGATATCTTAAGCAGTTCACTATTACACGTGCAAAGAATTACTATTTACATGAATATTTAAAGCAGTATTTGGTTTTAAAACAGTCTATGTTTTAACGAAAGTTTATAGAATTGTAAAGAATAGAAATTGCATAAATAGCTGACAAATGATATTTCACAAACAAGATAGATTTTAATTAACAAATATTATTTACTCTTATTGAATTATTGACTTTAAGTAACAACTAATTAATTACATTGAATAATAATTACGATTTTTAGATGTAAACTTTCTAAATAATATATGTAATTAAATTAAAAATTATTAGAACAATAAACACTCTATTAAAGTGATTAAATTATGTGTTCTATATCATTTTCGTTGTTAAATCATAAAATTTTGCAAACATAGTATCATTATTTAAGATATCGTTTACTTATTTCATTATACTCCTCAAGGAAATACTGTTTAAAGCCCTATTGGGTATAATGACAGTTACAGTTATGGTTGTATTGTGAGAAGAATGAAATATAAGGGGCTGGCATAAATTATTACATTCTAAGGATTAATTTGGGATGTTGTCACGGGAAATGGTTTTATCAATTCGTAAAGCATATTTAGTGAGTTTGGATTATGGCATTAAATTACTGATTAAAGCAAATTAAATAAAAATTCTAATAAACTATATACTGTAAATGTGTATTTTTATTCTTGCGTTCTTATAATATGATAATATTTACCTAAATTATAAGGATTCACACGCTCATTAATTATTAAAATATAGATTAATTAATGGTGTTTATTTGGAGATATTTACTCAAGAAATATAATATGTGTAAATAATTTTTAATTAATTGAGCAGTTTATTTTTAAAGTGTCCCAACTCCATTTTTCAATTTTTTTTACGGTTACCGTGGTTACAGTACAGCTTCATGCTATTTATCAAAAAAAAAAAAAAAAAAAAAAAAAAAAAATTAAAGTAAAGTAACACCCTTAGATACACTTAAACAATAGGACTCATTAGTATCCTATACTAAATTTTAAAATTCATTGAAACGCAAACCCTTAAATATCTCGATTTTAAGATCAATGGAGTTAGGCCACTTTCAAAATAAACGGCTCCATTCAATTACTCAGATTTTTAAGTGAATCAAATCATAGAATATAATTGTGAAATCAATTATAAATAACATTTTCGTTTATTTAAAATAGTTTATGGTTAATAAATAAAAAACTATATATATATATATATATATATATATATATATATATATATATATAT
>JAPDSC010013592.1:0-10696 GCA_026290005.1 Latrodectus geometricus | reverse complement strand
CGTAAATTAATCGTATGAATTTGAGATATATATATACTTTTAATTTATATACAAAATGTTACTATAACTATTGATGTTGTCTGAATATGAGTTCAGCCTTCATTCCGTGAATATACTTTTTCACTGACGTCATCTTTATTTATTGAAGTATTCGAAAAATTTCTAGAAATAATAAACTAGTCACATATCTCAACCTACTAATTGACAAATGTAGAAAAATTATTTTGAAACAATTTAACATTTGAATCTTAATATTAATATTGATCTTTATAAATTTCAGTTAATGCTAATCATCGAATAATTGCACACATCAACCAATCATAAGGTATTTCTGTGATTCAGAGAATAATTAAGAAATATAATCACTTTTTGAAACTATTCAGAGTTTGAGGAAACTGGCCCTTAATCTATAAAAAGAGGTAACAAAAAAAAAAAAAAAAAAAAAAAGTCGACTAGATTGGAATAAAAAATAAGTGTACAAAAAATGATGGTTTATACATTTATTGAACTCATACTCTCATACGAGTCATACTCAATCAACTTTAAATTTTCTTTCACATATATTTTACATTTTGAAATAACACAAGTTGGAAATAGTGACTCTGCTTTAACTTTCAATAATAATTTCGAGTAACATCCATTATGATTCATGCTACCTGATTTCAAATAAAGAGTTCTTTATTCCCATTCACACATTTTCCGATTCCTGAGCAACTTAATTTGTGTAACACAATTTTTTCAGCCCAAAGGAAGAATATCCTGGCAAGTGTTCTCTTTTCTGATCCGAAACATAAAATGTTGAATATTATAAAAGTTCGAAGGTTCTATATTCTCATTTAAATTATAAAATTAATAAATTTTAAGTTTATTACATAAGTAATTTACAAAATATTGTAATGAAATTATTATAGAAATAATCTGATACTAAGGAGTCATTAAATGCATATTAAGTATTTCTTCAAATATAAATATATTTTGCGCAAATGCAAGTCACAGTAATGAATTAAAATTTTTAATTATTGTGACTTGCTAAATGGTCTTATGAATCATTTAAACATTTTAAATTGCAATGTTATATAATACTAAGATGAATTTTAGGAAGATTAATAGCATACCCAGTATGAACTTAATTTATAGGTTTTTGCATTCATAACTCTCAGGTACCTAATAAAAATTTTCCATTCTTACGTAATTTCCACAAAAATATCATCAAGGCAATTAATTATATAAATAATTACTATTTGTTTCAGTTATTTATTTCCTTTTGGAACTACTTTGATATACCCTCCCAAATCAGAAATTTGGCGACTTTTTTTTCTCGCCAAGCAAAATACTTGTTTTTAGCGCCTTTTTTCTCGCCAAGATGGGTTTTCGCTAAATATAAATAATTAATAACAAAAAAGAATTTTAAAAAAAAACTCAAAAAATGGTACAAAATACAAGAAAATACTAAATTTGACAAAACCTAAATTGGCAACACCAAAATAAGAAACAGAAACCCTAAAAAGTCCGTAGGGAGTGCCAGATTTAGCGCTTTATTATTTTTTTTGGGGGGGGGGTACATCAAAGTTGTTCCTTCCTTTTTATTTACTGTCTGTAGCAAATCCTGGATTTAGGAACTTTTTGTAGTGCATAAAATTTGCAATCAAATTCGTTCTGTCCAGCAGATTTGCACATGTCCACCATTCTTAACATAATAGGATTGTATTTATCATAGTGTTTTGATACGTAATAACAGTTCACAAGCTGGGTTTTTTCTTCCTTATCTAATTCTACAAAGAACTGCACAGCAGGAATTCATGCGGCATAGTTCCTCTTTGTAGAATTAAACACTTGATAATTATGTGATTAATAGTAAGTTACATAACATGAAAGTTTAGATCATCTCTGCAAGACATTTGAGTCATATATAACTTTGATCAGATATCACAAAGATTAGGTTTTTGATGTACATTAAACTCACATTATTCGCGAAATTCGTCGCGGACCATGAGGGTTTAGCTGATCTCACTGATATAATTCTCCCAAATCAAAACAAATATGAGTTATGAACAATTTGTTGTTGTTAATGATATTTGGTGATGCCAAGCCCGCCCGTCACAGAGACTAGGCAAATGAAGTCAGAGAGGGAGCGTCTTCAGTTTTTTTAATAGAGCACCCTCATTCGAAGGTGGAAGTACGACTTTTGGCTGAAAGATGGCACCACCACTTGAATCTTCCAATTTAGAGATTGAAACCAGTGAAGACCCTAAGCCTGGCTCCAACCACCCCCAGAGATATTAATTTGTTATGGGAACATGGAGGACATTGCGACCCGACGGATTTAACGTGCCCCAGTCGCCTTTAGTGAACAATTTAAAAACTCAATAGATGATATAAGCACTTACTACTTGAAGAATGATAAATTTATTCACAAGTTACAAATTCGTTCACAAATTTTTAGAAAACTAATCACATTTCTATTTTTTAACACTTTTTTTTTTTTTTTTTTTTTTTTTTTTTTTTTAAGATTGAAAATATTTTGGAATTTAGAAATTAAAGATAACTTGTTAAGGAAATAATCTGTTCGTGTTTGATCGGGAATTTACTGTGTATTACAAAGAGCTCAAACAATAACAAATGAGATTGAGAAACAAAAAACTCTGAAAAGGCATTTTTGTTTTCAATATCAGTTAATACGTAATAAAAATATAAAATTTCTAAAAGCTATCATTTGTACTCAACTTGAGTAATTTAACATAAATTAGAACAGATGGCTATTTTCTTTAAAATCATGTTAAATTTTATTTTTCTAAGCCCAATGACACAGTTTCAATTTGTTTCTAAATAATTTCCCATCTTTTAACATAATGAACCAGATGCGAAGAATAGTACTATACTCCTCCGCAGCATAAAACTTCCCAAAAATGTGGAGATGAGCAAGTTCAGCGATTTAGAACACAGATGTTTAGTTTTTTATCGTTTACAAAACGGACGGAAATTGCTTAATTTAGGAGGGTGAAAATGGAAATTCGGATCATTCCTACGCCTCAGATTCGCACTCAAATAGAAAGTTGATTTGCATTACAAAAGAATATTCTGCTCTGAATTCCTTAATACGCCTGTAATGTAATGAATTCGACGCCTTTAGACAAAGTATCAGTTCATCAATGAGAATAAAAAAAATCAGAATATAAATAGATTTTTTTCTTAAACATACGATATTAAAAAGTTCAATTAATTATTAAATATTCCAATTTATTACCAATGGTTAGCTAGGTTGTGGTAGTCTTGTAGCAAAGCTGTTGTTGAAACTGAAAAGATAATTTGATTTTTTGATCCAGCCAACGACTATTGTGATAGTAGAACTTATCACGCGTTGCCTAATGTACTTAATACTTTACGTAGCCTAATGGTTTTGCCTATGTACTTAAAGATAAAGGGAAAAAAATTTAGTTATTTGAATTTTTTAAATTGTGTCAAGGTTGCCCGTAAGCGTTATTTCTAAATTGAATAATATTAGCCACCCTAATGTGGTTAAGTTTTCTGAGTGGATTCAACAATTGAAATTCGTATGGCATAACCTCTTTACATAAAAATCAAAATTGGGAAAAAAAATTAGAATGAAATAAAATATCGTCAATTTTCACTTTACTGTCGAATTCTAAGCATATTCTATAAAGTTTGTATACACAAGAACTTTTCTAAAGATATATTATAGAAAAATATTATTACATTACAAACAAATTTATTCCGAATTCTAGACATAATCAAAGCCTGATTTAACGACTCTCTGCGACCCAGAGCAGAAGGACTTTATAAAAAGTGGTCGCTATATTGGATATAGTTAAAAAATGTATACATATTGCTTACAAGTTCAGAAAATTAGCTTATTTTTATAAAAAGATTCAAATTAAATACTTATATTCTCTGTGTTAAAAATAAAATTTTGTCAATTAAATTATTTCTACAACATATTTTAAAGTAGAACAGGAAAGGTGTACATACAAATCCTTTATTAAAAAAAAAAAAAATGAAATTGTTATTATTTTTACCGCATAATTGATTTTTGCAAAACATAATTTTCCATTTCATTTAAAGATAATAAATGTTCGACATTTTCTTAGGTCAAGAAGACATTTTTTAGGCTAGGAAGAGTCAGTATCATGTTTTTGTCTACTGTCATTGCAGTTGACGCAGTTTCTTGTGAATAATAACGGGAAATCAGTTCACTGTTGCAGGTCATAATCAATTGTAGTACATTCATCAAAACTTACATTTTCACCAGACTTCATTTTTTCCCAAATTTCTTAAATTTTCTCTTTATTTCAGTAGTAGATTCCATTTCTGATTGCTTTATGAAATCATCATAGTAAAAACAATTCTTGATGCTATTTTCTGTCATGCCATTGCTGCTTTCGAGAGGTATAAAACCATAAGAATATCTACGTAATCTTCATCTTCATCTAATGCAGAAATAACTCTTCGCAAAATCAATTTTCTGTAATTATGTTTGAAGTTCTAATGATCCCTTGATATAACTGTTTCTTTGTTGACAACATTCACTTTCTTCGTAAGACTTCTGGAAAGAAAGACCGATTCTTATTTGGAGCTTCTGACTTTAAATACAATTTTGTCTATGTCCATTAGTTGAACAAAACTTGCTTAAAAAAAGGAAAAAAATTTTGGACTTTAATAAATTTCTATCTATTAGATTACCTTTTGATCTCTTTATCTTTAACAATACTAATAATTCTTCTAAAAAATTTTCCATCAAAAGATCGAAAAGTTTAAGCACTCTACTCTTTTTTCAAAATTGAATACTGGCAGTTAATTATGCTAAATAATTTTTTATGGATTTTAAACAACATTAGAATCTGATTTTTTTTTTTCATCACTTTTTTATCTACTGTTATTATAATTTTATTCTAGTTTCTAGCGATATCGCATTGCGTTTCTTTGAAGGTGTCATTTTGTTCAGAGGCGAAGATGTTATTCTTGTTTATACAAGTTTGATTTGCATCGAGAAAAAAAAATCAAAATGTTCACTTCGCTTTTTTTTTTCATCAGAATCCCAACAACTGGAGTCAGACTGCCTCTTCTCTCAGCATATTGCCATATAATACTTTGTGTGTGTGACAATTAATAATTCTATAAATATATACATGATTTTTTAACTTTTCGAGTAGAGAGAATATTAACGTTTCTGCCAATCCTCCCATCATCGGAAGCAGAATTTCGATGTTGGTAGCAAAATTATGTAGAATAGATAAGAAAATATTTGGGGATTTTATCGCTGATCGTAATAATGGAAGGGTCTTGATAACGTATGGTCGTCATAACGAGCTTCGATTGTATATTCACCTTTTAACAGAAATATCTAGTATGAATAAGTTTTGTTATTGATAAGTCATCCAAAAAAGTGTTCTTAGAATTTTGAGTTAATAATCTGCAGGAAAATAGAGAATTTTAATTATAATTTGCAGGAAAAAGTATAATTTCTTCACGTAGGATGAGTACTCGCCAGAAATTTCATCTTAATGTGTGATGAAGGTACAAGTATAATTTTATTAAGTGCTTTAAGAATTGAGAAGAATGGTTTTTTTTCATAAGAAACATTTTGTTCGTCACGTTTCTCAATATACAAAGTATGCAGTCATCAATTCCCAAATGCTACTTCTTCAATCATTTGTCAGAGATAAATTCTCAATTGAAAATATGTTTGAAAGTAAACATGTGTTTCGCTTAGAAATATGAAAATTCAGCTTTTATCAGTCAGTGATCAATTCATAAAATTCTGCATATCTAACCATCACATAAGAAATAAAATTTTGTTGCACGGTAACAAATTATGAAAAATGTTACCTGATGTGAATATTAATAGCAGTTTTGAAAGCTTTTCAATTTCAGGTGAATTATTGATATATTTATATTCAAAGAAAAAATATGTATCCTTTTTATGACTTATATACACTACTGGCCATTAAAATTGCTACACCAGGAAGAAATGCAGATAACAAAATGATAGTTATTGGACAAATATATTATACTAGAAATAACAAGTGATTAAATTTTCAAAAAATTTGGCTGGATAGATCCTGAGAAATCAGTACCCAGAACAACCACCTCTGGCAGTAATAACAGCAGTTATACGCCTGGGCATTGAGTCAATTAGAGATTGTATTGCATGTACAGATACAGATGCCCATGCAGCTTCAACACGATGCCACAGTTCATCGACCGTAGTGACTGGCGTTTGGTGACGAGTCAGTCGCTCAGCAACCATTGACCAGACGTTTTCTATTGGTGAAAGATCTGGAGAACGTGCTGGCCAGGGTAACAGACGAACATGTTCCGTATCAAGGAAGGTCCGTACAATACCGGCAACATGCGGTCGGGCATTATCCTGCTGAAACGTAGGGTTTCGCAGGGCTCAAATAAAGGGTAGAGCTACGGGCCTTAACATACCAGAAATGTAACATGCACCGTTCAAAGCACCGTCAATGTGAACAAGAGGTGACCGAGACATGTATCCAATGGCACCCCATACCATCACGCCAGGCGATGGGCCAGTATGACGATGACGAATGCACGCTGCCAGTGTGCGTTCACCACGATGCCACCAAACATGGATGTGACCATCATGATGCTGAACACAGAACCTGGATTCATCTGAAAAGATGACGTCTCGCCATTCGTGTCCCCAGTTTCGTCGTTGATCACACCATTGAAGGCGCTCTTGTCTATGATGCAGTGTCAAGGGATGCCGCAACCATGGTCTCCTAGCTGAGAGTCCATGCAGCTGCAAACATTGTCGAACTGTTCGTGCAGACACTTGTTGTCTTCCAAACGATTCCGTTTCTTGACTCTCGGCTCATGACGTGGTTGCACGATCCATTACGGCCATGCGGATAATATGCCTGTCTTCTCGGCTGCTAGTGATAGGTGGCCGTTGAGATACCGCATGGTGTTCCGTATTACTGTCCTGAACCCATCGATTCCATATTCTGCTAGCAGTCATTGGATCTCGACCGACGCGAGCAGCAATACTGCGATAAGATAAACCGCAATCCCAGTACGCTACAATTAGACCTTTATCAAAGTCAGAAACGTGCTGGTACGCATTTCTCCTTCTTACACGAGGCATCACAACAACTTTTCACCAGGCAACAACGTTCAAATGCAATTTGTGTATGAGGAACCGGCTGAACAATTTCCTCATTTAAACACAATGTAGGTGTCGCTACTGGCGCCTGCTTTGTCTGAATGCGCTGAAAAGCTTATCATTTGCCTATCACAGCACCTTCTTCCTTTCGTATAAATTTCACGTCTGTAGCATGTCGCCTTCTTGGTGTAGCAATTTTAATGGCCAGTAGTGTTTTTGAGATTATCTCTTAAAAACTATCACAACAGAAAATATTTCCATTTAAATTTGTAGTTTTAATATTTTTATAGTGTTACAAGAAATTATGATGTTTTTAAAATTAAATTAAAACAAATAATTAAATTTTGACACACAGCATGTGGATTGCCTAATGGCATAGCCTATTTTCCATTAGTTAATTGTCTGCTGGAAGATTTTTTATGGATAGTTGCTCGCATTCATGCATCACAAGAGGAAACTCAGAAAACTCCCAAGCATTTACGCAAACAGATGAGTATACCAAAGCGCGAAACATTTATCTTCTGTTTCTAATAGTGACTGGTATCGAACACACAACCGATCGATGTCCTATTACTGAGAGATGTTTAACATTGACACCGTATGAACTGCCAAAAATCGTTATATTGCATTTTAATATCCACTGCATAAATTATCTTCCGGGTGAATATTTCATAAATAATAGCCATATTCATATGACGCAAGATAAAAAAAAAAAAAACTTAGAAAATTTCCAAATACCTATTCCCCCATATATTCATACAGAAACACATCAACGCCTCGTTGTTGAACCGTGGGTGGGATCTTATCTACCGAAGAGTGCTGTCCTGGCACAAAGCCGCATAAAACTTGAAAAAATATTAAAGTAAATCTTGCATAATTCTTATTGAAAAGAGTATTCCAAATTTAAAGTTACATATCGGACTAACTTAGTATATATATATAATTCACTGAAATTCATTTTAGTTGTATTCATAGTATTCAACTTTTAAAACTTCCCTAATATAAATAACATGAAGCCGTACAATACTTGTACGTATAATACCGTACAAAATGTTTACTTCTTTAAGGGTTATAAGTTGTCTTTTAAATATATTTGTAAATGGAAAAATTTACCGAACAGTTCTAGCACTATTAGTTGCAGCACTTAAATCCAAGCATAATTCATTGCATAAGCAAAATATTTGTGTCTGAGTTTTTCATATTCATAGGAATTTCCGAAACAAGTCTTTTTGGTGCCATTGTATTTTACATATTCTGATAGTTTTTCTAAAAATTTAATTTCGATTCTAAAAAATAAATATTTTTTACTCAAGTTGAGAAAAAAGTAATTTTCAATGAAATGCTGTATTTTTTTTAAAATCTATGGAGATATATAAAACAAGATAAGGTATTTATTTAATTTAATAATTTATTAAAGTTAATGAAATTCGAGAATTTATACTTTATTCTTTTATGAATCGACTAATATCTTAAACTACATCTTTAAATAATTGAATTATATATTTTCCACATTTGTTAATGTCAGAGAGAATTGCTTTTGTAAAAAAATTTCTTTTTAGGTTACTTTTTTGTGAATCTACATTTTATTTCCTACTGTGGCATAAAAGGCTTTGAATAAGATTCCAAATTCTTTGTTACATCAATAAATTATGCATTCTTAGAAAATAAATTTCATTTTTTATTCTTCGACAAAACCCAAATATTTTAAACGTAAACACGTTTAGTATTACAGTTTTTATGGTATTAGGGAAGTTTTCAAGACAAAATAAGGTGGATATGATTGCAGTTTTCATAACACAAATCATAAAGTTTTTTCTTTGTGTTTTCCATTTTGGACATAGATCTAAAATCCACATGATCCTCAAAAAGCACAGAAGAAATTTCAACTCTCATCATCGTTCACTAATATCTTTTATCTGAGGATACATAAATGGCAAATATACATTCATTTTATTTTCTAAATAAATTCATTAAATCAGAAATATTAAAAATAAAACTTAATTTGCTTTTAATGATTCTTTTTTGTGAACAAATTATTTTTCGCATACGAGGAATAATTTAACCACGATCTGTATGTATGTAAGTCAAAGAGGATTCCCAAAATTCTAGTTCTAAGAAAAAACATGAAATTTATAGACTTCATTGGGACCACCTTGTATTTCAGCATACATAGTCTGGTTAACTATTTGCACTTTTTTACAACTTTGACCCTTCTACAAAAATCATGCATAATTAAGGAAATCATGTGGTCAGACGAATTTGGAACTGATGATTCAAAATTCTACAGTACCGCCATACAAGGCAACACACATTTAAAGTATCGTATTTTCCGTTATATAATCCACGGATTATGTATTAAAAAAGTTCCGAATTTCGTTGTGCGTATTATACGCCGCTGCGGATAATCTAATAAAATACATTCTCCATCAGAAAAATCTTACAAGAAAGTTTTGAAAAAAATACATTTAAATATTAATTTAGCAAATACATATATATTTTTCAATATGTTTATCATCGTTCTAAAAGTTATTAGAAGCTAAATAAGTTTTACAAGAATCTTTCCCGAAAATAACACTCTTGATCGATCTCGAGCTTTCATCTCAAGTTTATAGCACTTTACGATGAGGTAGACCCTGACAGATCTTTTTCATAATAAATTTTTTTTTCTGTACAATTTATTATATTTTTAATAATTTCTTATGTGACACCAATTATTATCAACAATGCATATTTTAGACTATTTACCGAAAAAAAAAAAAAAATTGCCGCGGATTATGTATAAGAAAATACGGTAATTGTGACATATTTTGAGAGATCACATTATGTGCGTGTGTTGTCATACAATATTTAAAATTATACCATTTAAATTGGGATTTTAAGAAAATCTCAAGCATATAAAGGTAATTTGTACTCATCATTTGTTCCACAAGGAATAATGACCTTAAATTTTAAATATTTTTTATCTAAGCACATTTACCTGATGTATGTTTCTCTTTAATATTTGATTCATATCAGGCATTTGTAATTATCTAGTAAGCTATATCTATGAAATCAACAGAAGTTGATGGCAAAACACATCTTCCATGCGCTTTTCCTGGCATACAAGTTTAAAACATGGTATCTTCACGATACAATAGCAGAGCACAAAATAACTAGCCCATGACAGAATTTGGAAAAATAATATTGGGGTTAAAGACTTTTTTCATTTGATTAGAACACCATATACATTTCTTCCAATATTATATCATCGGATCCTTACTAAATAATAGCTTTTATTTAAAAGAAACTATGAAATAAACTAATATAATGTTTTGTGGATATTAATGAAATTTTCAAAGCCAAGTATTTAATGTAATTAAAGACAAACCATAAAATCAATTAATATAATACTTATAAAGTGGATTATTTATTGCCAAATGATAAGTGAATGCTTAGTGTAGCTTCCAGCTCATTTCGAAGAGCTCAAGTCAACAAGTAAAATATAATTTCATGTATAAAAATGTATTCTTGATACTACTACTTTAAAACAGTTATAATATATTTTAATAAATT
>JAPDSC010013576.1:6436-19784 GCA_026290005.1 Latrodectus geometricus | reverse complement strand
GAAACAGTTATTGGACAAGAATATATAAATATATATACTTACCATCTTTTCTAGTTATTTTTTTGAAATTTATTTCATTGATATAATGGTATAAATAATTGCTTTATCTCCCCAAAAAATAAAAATCTTCATTCATGATCAGAAGTTTTCACTAATTAAATCATAATATTGAATTGTTATATTTTAATGTAATTATAATTAAATCAGGGGTGGCGAAACTTTTGGGATCCGGACATTTAAAAAATCTAAGGCGGTCTACCAATGGCAGAGCTAAATTAACATACATATTTATTTTCGGTAACAAGAAAAAAGGGTAAATTATGTAATTTTTCTAAAAAAACTTAATATTAATATTTACAAAATAAAAATTTACTGACAAAAATAATCAAAGTATTCATATACTAAAAAAATAATCAAAGTATTCATATATTCATATACTGACCATCCTATTCATTTCATTTAGTTGAAATTTGGTACTCTATATATTTGCTACAAGTTTATCATATAGGGGCTGGTACGAGCTTATTGCAATGCATAAACACAAAATTAAATGTTTATCTATTAAATGCGACCAATGTTTGTGTTTTGTTCAAGGTTGAAAGAGCAGGTTCGCAAAGATACCTTGATCCAAAGTATGATTTCAAATACAAAATCAAGTTGTAAGTATTTGGAAACGTTTCCTCAGAAATTAATTTCTAAAAATCAGTATCGCTAAATATGCTCTAGATTTAAGAAATATATCTCATCTTAGATTAATAATTTCTTCCTCGATCATAACTGATGTGATATCTATTAAATGTCCTATTTTTTCAGATACTCCATCAATGTTGACATTTTCATTCAATGGAATATCATAAAATTGAATATTTCTTTCAACCTAATTAAGTCAGCGAATCTTCTTTCAAATTCTTCAAACAAAACATTTAAGTCATTATTGGGATGATCACGCGGACTACCTAAAATGTCCTCGCAGTCGAGGTCTTGGCCATCCCTGAATTAAATCATATAAGTGATACAATGCAGTTGATTTGTCTCATTCTTAATCAATTCAATATTGCAATCTGATTCTTTGATCCTCAATAAGAATCAACTTTTTTTTGTAAATTTGTATTTTTTATTTCAATAAATATTACATATGTCAGAACATTTTTATTACTATGGCAATATTCTGCTTTTAAGATAGTGAACAATAGGTTTCAGTTTATTTTTTGGAAAAAAATATGACTTTGCTATCTGTTTTACATACAGTGCTGGCCAAAATCTAGAAATTTTTTGAAATTTGTATATTTCTGACTCTTTTCTTGTATTTAAGTGAAAATTAATACATTTTACAAATGTTTTTACATCAAATTAAAAAAAAAAATTCATGTAGAATTTAAGTAAAAGCACAGAATTAAATTGTCTGTTGCTAAAAATTTCGCTTCTTTCAGTCTAAAAAGTGAACACAATTTGTCTTGAATGAAGTGTAATGTAATAAAAATGCATTAACCAATCAGAATTTCTATTTTGAGAATCAATGTATTTCACTAATAAAACTATAATATGTTTTGATTTGTAAAAGTGCTACTTTTTTAATGAGGTTTGCAGAACGATTCTTACTAGTTTAACTAAATAGAATAATGGTTTTTGAAAATTTTTATCCTTATTTTTAATGAAAATAATTTAAAACAATGCCACCAAAAACTAGTATTGATTGTACACTAGCAGGAAGCTGCAGATTTGTCATGAGAGAAAACTGAATTTTAAAATTGGTATGTAGGTCAATGACTACCTAGTTTATAAAAGCTGTACTTACATTATGGCAAAACGAAATCAATGATAAATAAGATAAAATCAGGCTGAATATAATACCTGCTACTGATAATACAGTGATAAAAATAACATACTTCAAAAATAGAAGTTTTTTTTAGATGTTATAAGGTATTTGGAATAAATGTAATATCTTTTCATTTAATTCAAGAACAACAATGAGAAAATTATAAGGTTTTGGGCCAAAGGATAGAATTCCAAGGAAAATATCAGTTAAAACTTAAGCAACACAAAAAAAGAATTAAGTAAGCAAAAAATACATTAAGTAGTTTGAAAATCAATAGCATTAAATAATCCAGGTCAATGAGAATAAAATATATTTTTTTTTTTTTTGGTTATAAGTTTGGCAAAATATATGATCTAGAGCAAGGGAAAAACTACATTCTGATTGTGTTTAAGCTACTACAAAAACCCAATAAATGTCATGATTTGAGTATATATATCTGCAGATAGTGTGTAGCATATTCCATTCTGAATGCGAAAAAAATACATCTCTATTATATCACAAAAATCAAAATTAATACCCATCAGACCTCTTCCCCATTAAAGCAAAATTTATATTTTAGCAGAGAATTCAACTCCATGCCATACATCAAGCAAAGAATTGATTTTAAGCAAAGACATAGATTTATTACTCTGGTCAGGAAATAGCCCTATCTGAATCCTATTAAAAATTTATGGCAACATTTGAAAGTCCATGTATGAAAAATGGGTCCATCAAATAATACTCAACTTATTAATATTTTGATTGCTTCTTGGTATCGTGTGATTAAGAAAAATTGAACTCCAAATACCAGTTTGCTGGATGAAAAGACACTGAAGCTATATTAAAAATGTGGTTATCCTATTTAATATTCATTGTATAATTTAAAATGCAATGAAATCTAAGGTAAATTTCATTATTTGTAGCATGCTTTTTTGTAATATTTTTAATTACATATTGCACTAAATTTCCTTTAATTCAATATATTAACATTTGTATTAAAGTAAAAATTAATATATTCTATAAAGGCATAAAGTTAAAAAAAAAAAAAAAAAAAAAAATTAAAAAAATGTCCACAATTTTGGCCACCATTGTACATTTATAAAACTTTGTGATAGAAATGTTTAAACATTAGTAATATTACAGGTATGACTTCATGAAATGCTTTCCCTAGAATCTTTCAATATATTACAGCTTTCAATATATTATTAAGTATTTATATTGTAGTATAAACAAGAGTGTTTTCAGTTCCTTTTCAAAATTTGACTGTTTAACTTGAGTTAAAACTTGATGAATGCTAAGATTCTAATTTTATTCAAATAATTTAATTCATTGCTTTGCTCTTTTCTTTATTGCTTTTTTGGAATTAATACCTAAAGTTCTTTTAATTTTTTTCAGATAAATTTGTTTTTCAGATAAATAGATGTTTATGAAAGCTAGATGTTAGATAAATAGATGTTTAAAAAAGTATGATATTGAAGAAAAATCTTATATCTGAATAAAATTCTAATGTTTATCAAAATGACAAATTTAAGAAATAAATGAACTGTACAAATAAATTTATAAAGGATGTAAAGTACAATAAAAGTATAAGCTAAATTAACGAAAAATTTTGAGTTTAATTTTTATATAGTTGTTCTACTAAGAATTGTATTCAATCATTAAAAAAAAATACTTAATAAAATAAAAAAAATTAGTATATAAATATAAAATATTAAAAATAATTTTAAAGGAGTAGTTAAATGAATAACGATTTTATTTTATTTGTAAAAAATTGGCTCTAGCGTATTATCAAGAATATTGAATGCTCTTGAGGATAAAATCTTTTATTTAAATGAATTTTATGTAAATCAAATGCAATTTTTTTTCATGCTGTAGATATTTTATGTCATTACAGCTGTGTAATTTGTGTTGAACAAAATAAATATGGAATTAACAAGCTTTTATGCAGTTTGTTGTCTAATGAGCATGTACAATAAAATTATTTATCTACTTTTCAGAAAAGACAAGTTTATTATGTTTTGTAAAATATTCTAATGTTTTCTCTTTGTTAGTTAAGTTTACACTTCATAATCATTTCACACTTTCTGAGTTAGATTTATTTTTATTAAGTTGGCATTCTTACTTATGTTTATAGAAAGACTTATGATGCTATAAATTTCAGCTTTTATTTGATCTCAGATATTATCTCACCATAAAAGCTTTATATTTATATTATAAATGGATTTAATTTCCATTAGCATTGATGTATTACTTTTTTAATATTGTTAAGACAAATTCTATTTTAAAAAAATCACTTCTTATTCCATAGTCTATGTCACAGATAACATCCTAATTAGATGATTAATTAGAACAAATGTGTTTAATTTATATTTATCATATTTAAAATTACTTAAAAATTATATATTCATTTATATTTAAAATTTTTTTGAATTAACTGAAATTAATTCTGGAACTACAATATAGCAAATCTTTATATATAATTTAAAAAATTTTGCTTGCATTTTATAGTGTTCTGCAGCATTGGAAAATCTTGAACACATACTCAATATACCAAAAAGTGTTCAAGATGCCCTTGATTTGATTAATGATGGAAAGCTTTTGGCAGCTCATCAGTGGTAATTATTTTGAAATATTTGTAAATGGCATATATAATTAATTTTTATCAGAACTTTATAGGAATTTCTTTATAAACAATTTGTTTTCTATTTATTAACATAATATATTATTAAAATATAATTATTTAAAAATGTTTTGTTTAGTGTGAATCCATTTTTTTTTAAAAAAGTTTTGCTGTTAAAATTTTATTTATTTTTCTGAATTTAATTCCCGAATTTTTCAGCACAATTTTTGATATCTTCAAATGTTTTTCTTAGTTTTGCAAATTTTTTAAGATTTCGTAAATCTACTGCTTTAAACTGTAATTAGTTCTTATGTGTTTGTGTATTAGATTTTAAGTAAATCAAAATGAAATAACTAAGGTGGAAAATAAATATACATATATTTGAATAGTTAGTGATTTGGCTTTTCGTTTAGCAGTTCAGGGTTCAATTCTTACTTTGAGGCGGTTGATTGTACTGGCTTGGAATCAATTTTAAATTATAGTTCCTGATCGAATTAGTCCTCATGGGAAAAGAATAATCATAAAATAACAAGGAAAGCAAAACAAATTGTTCCATATTCAATGTATTTTGATGAAGAATATTGTATGATTTTTTAATTGAAATTCAAGAAATTTTATTAATAATGGAATGTTGTTTTCCCTTATATAGTAAATGTTTTTTCTAGAGAATAGTACAATTCTTTTTTGAAAAAGTATTGGCTGTTATGAATACATGTAATACTTTGATTATTGGAAAACCCACACTAGATGTTTAATTGTTTGTATATTTCTGTTTTTTTAATACTAGAATAATTTGTGTTTTTATTTTCTTAGAAGGGCTATTATAGTAAGGATATTAAATAAATATTAAAAATAGGGGTAATTTTAATATTTATCAATGAAATTTAAATTAAGGTCTTTTAATCAGTTTATGTATTTAAATGTCTTGTATTTTACCAGAAGAATCATCATTTATATCATGTACTTATTTTTCATCCTAATTTTTTATGTAATTAATATAAATAATTTTTATGTACTGTTCTTCACATTTTTCACAAATGAATTTGATAAATGAAGAGTAAAATTCTTTTGAATTAGTAGAAAGCGTAATGACAATGTTTAATACTTTAAAACATTGGAGTTATGCAAGTCATATTGACAAATAGTCTGATAATCACTGTACGTTGATAAGACTCAGAAAAAATGTCATGCATTCTATCAGGAGAGTTACATGTTTAAAATAAAATCTTGAAATTTATGGCTGTATTAACAAAATTGTAGAAAGTATAAATAAGCTATTGCATTGAATCTCATGTTCTGTGTAATCAGTTTGAGTATATCAATACTGCAATGTCTGGGGGCAATTTAGAATAATATTAAAGTACCTACTGTGATCATTATTTAAGCAATTATTTATTAATCTTAATTGGAAGCTGATAATTATTACTCTGAACATCAACAGTTCATGAGTTCCCACTTCGATTTCAACAGTTCAATTCCCTCCTCAGGTGTGGATGTTTGTAGTAGTTTGGACTTTAAACTGTAATTAGCCCTTGTGTGAAAAAACTATTGCTAAGAGGCAAATAAACTTAATCAAATCAGTGGTTTACCAGAGAATATTTAAATGATTTTATGTATTTGTTGATAAATTATCTATTTTTTGATTTACACAAATAAGCAGTGTAGATTTTGTCATTAGCCCTTTTGAAAAGAAGAATTTGGGAACTATATACTTGCAGATTAGTGAGAAAAATTATTATTTTATCAACAATAGAAGTTTTTTTCATGATGAATTATGAATGAATTTTAGAAAAGTGTAAAATAATTATAACATTTCCTCTTTGAAAATTATCTGATCCATTAGTTTTGCATGATATATTCACTAAGCTCTGTTGACTTCTTTTCTTTTTTTATTTATAATAAAAAAACAAGAATTCTTTAAAATAATTTTTGTTATTACCTACGACCAGTTTTGTTTCAGATTTTTTAGAAATATTTGTTATGCACTGGATATATTTACAATATTTTATGTATCAAATTGTATTCATCATTTGTGTTATTTACATCCATTGTAAAACATAGCTTTAAGTTTTTAATAAAAGTTAACCATGACTTATAAACAGGATTATGTTTTGGTCTACATATTTTTAATAAATATTTAATACATATTAATAAAAATATTTAATTTTTAGAAGTATCTAAATTTTTACTTAATTCTAATAGAATAAGTTTATCTTTAAACCTATTGAATTGAAGAATTTCTTTGAAGTTTTTTGGCATTGTTTTCCATGAATGGGGAGTATTTTTTTTTTTATCTTACCACTATACATATATTATTTAGATTAATGAGAAATAGGTTTTTACTCTTCTTATACATATATAGTTCAATAAAAATACTAAATTTACTGTGTGATATGTCTCAGGAATCTGATTTTAGACTATGACAAGATTCTTTATTTGTGAATTATTTAATATTTTTCAATGATTAAAAACGTCAATATACAAAATGATGTTTTATTCAGTAGTGAAAAGATATTCAGGAGCTACAAAGATATGCAGGTCAACAGATTAAATTTATTTATTGTAGTATATTTAATCTGTTGACTTTTATCTCACAGTAACATTTGCTCTAAAAGTATAATTACTTTATTAAGTATTTGCCATTTAGTTCAGTCTGCAGCCTTGACACTAGATTTAATGCAAACATTTTATTTAGTATTATTTTTACTAGCCATACTTGAACCAATAAAGTAATTTCTTGTTTTGAGAAACTGAACTTTTTTGAGGATTTCATTTTCATTAATAATATGAGAACATAATCATTATTTTTATCATTGTTATTGAATTAATCAAAAGAGGGATACTTATAACTATTCAATTCATTTGGGATAATAATTTTTTGTTTCTTGCTGTGTCAAAAATTGAATATTAAATGAGACGTCATAGATAATAAAATTATGATTAAATACTTGCATAAATGCTTTTTTTCAATTAAATGGGTGATAAAACGTTTGTTACCATCAAGTGCATGCACAACTTATAAAAGAAAAAAATGCTCTTTTAAATTATGCAGCTTACATCTCAGTGAAGCCTTTTTTGAACATTTTAGTTTTTCACAAAAATTTAGTTTGTTTTTTTACCATGAAACTTTGAGAAATCCCAGAAATATACGAAAAAAACTATTAACTTAAAGTAATCTGACATTAAAGATTTACAAATAATTAATCATAGCTTTGTTGAACAAAAAGACTTTTCTTTTATTTAAGTATTAAATTGATGTTGAAATTTTGATTTAATGAATTTTTCAAAATAAGATGTATTTTTTTCTATTAAGTTTGGCCATCCTCGAACATTCCAGAGATGACTTGTTGTATGAAATGCACAAATTAGCCAACCAGAGTCCCACTGATCAGAATGTAAGTTTAAATTAATAATGTATAAAGTAGTTTTTATATCAAAATGAGAATTAGAAATTAAAAACACTGAAGTGGTGAAACAAATTCTTGACTTTTGTCGGCTAATGTTAATTGTTCTTGTTTCTTATTTTGTTGTTTAGCCTAACAAACTATTTATTTTTAAATAAATATTTTTTCTCAAACTGTGAAATCTTTTTTTTTTTTTTTTTTTTTTTGGTAAAATCATTTTTGTTAAATTATTTAAGAGTATTTTAGAATTTAATTGTGCATTTCTTTAAGATATTTATTGAAAATATAGGTTTATAAAAATCGGTATTTTGCTTACAATTAAATATTTCTAAAGATGTAGTTTTTATTTGATCTGTTTGTGAAATTAATTAATATATTTTAGCAATTTTGCTGTACACTTGTATAAATTTGTTTTTTTTTTATCTTAGATTTATTATTACCTTTCAAAAATATTAATAAATATTTATATTTGATATAAATATCTTGTAACAATTGAAGTTCAATTATGTGTTCAAATTTACGAACAAAACTTTTTTCATATATGCAAATGATATGTAATGGCTTTTCTTCAATATAAAAATATCTTCTCCATTAATTATTTATTACTCATGATTATGTAGTGTCTTTTAAAGAATATTGAATCTTGATAGAAAACATATTGCTCTTTGTTTCTTTAACAATTTGTGTTAGGTTTCAATTGCCTCTTTTATTTTTACCAAAGTAGTTGTGATTTAATTGTTTCTCTTATTTTTAACATTATATTACCAATATAAAAATTGCTTCCCAAAGAGAAAATCAAAATCATCTCATCAGTTTTTTTGGGGTATACAAGGCAAGTTCAAATTCAGTGTACCTGGGAGGAGGGGCTGTTAACTGAAATGAGACTAAAGTTGGTGATTTTGCCTTATTAACTCATTAGGTCACATCTGAAAATGAACAGGTACTTATTTTTCACATCAAGACTAATCATTATAATATTTTGTTATCACTTTTGAAGGTGTGTGGTAATGTTTGTTGGGGAAAACCAAAGCAAATCAGTATGTACTTGTAATTCTGTGAGTATATATACTCATATATATAAACATATATATCCATATAACCATATATATGTCTACCTGTCTAAATATTAAAGTCAGTTTAGTTTGATTTGACATAAGAATCAACCATTTATTTTTAGTATTATGATTTGTAATTACACTAATGAAAAAAAACAAGGTTTGTTTTTGAATAAAAATTGTTGTAATGATACTATGGTCTCCAACTTTCTTCTTTTTTAATTTTACCATAATTATAGTATCAAAAACTGATTTTGAAGTTACCTAGTAACATAATCCCATATACAAATTAAGTTTCTTGTATTCTATTTATGTATATTTTTGCTATACTATTTTTATTTATCATTATTCAGATGCTGAAGCATTATTTTTCGGATGTGGATAAACTTTCAGAAGAAATAAGTAAACAATTATGGCTAATTCTATGTAGAACTTTAAATTCAGTTCGAAAAGAACCAAAAATAATCGTGAGCGCTCTTAGAATTATTGAACGTGAGGAAAGTGAAGATGCAGCTGCTATTGAGTTGCATCGAAAAAGTGGATATATGCCTATTGGAAGACCGAAACAATGGCGAAATAAAGCATTTGAAGTAATAAAACAATCGGTTTTAGAAAGGTAATCTCACATAGAAATACAGATCTTTATCTTTATTAAATAAAGTCGGTTTTATTATTTTGAATGTCTGCAGATGTCTGATTCCTCTGGATGTTTTGTTCTTCCAATCTTTAAATTTTTTTTAATAAACTTAGTGAATGTTTTGGATGAAATGTGATAAAATTGAGTTTTAATATTTATACCATTTGATGAACTAAAAAATACTATGTATGTTGGATTTAGTATATAATTACTGTAAATTTATATGAACAATATTTTTGTAAATAATTGTATCATAGTAGTATTTCGAAAGTTCTAAAAATTATGCTGAATTGGGTTTCTGTTTTGTACTGCCTTGTTAAAATCTAACTTTTTTCATCATATATTTTTAATGAACAATTTTCTTGCAATACAACTGACTTAAGTATCATTATTAATACTGCTTTTTTATTATTTTACTATTGTTTCTGCATTTGAATTTGTGAATTTTTATTTATTTGAAGTTGTTTAATGTAATTATTTGATGTGAATAATGTATTTTAAACCAATCTGTAAATTTTGTGTTTAAATTTGTTTTAAATTTTGATTTAGTATTTATGAAAGAATATATGATATTCAAAAGAGTTTTCATATTTATCTATTAAAAATAAAATATGAAAAAATGCAAAATAATGATCAAATAATAGAAGTATCTAAAGATGATCAAATAATGAAAATCCAATAAAAATGCAGTTTTTATCAAATATTAAATTTCTGTTGGTTACATTATAATATTTTTTCCTCATGTAAAATTTTTTGAATTCTATTTATTTGAATATCATGAGATTATTTAATGTTTTTTCTGTGTAATTTTCCTATAAGTTATATTTAATTGATACATGGACTATAAATATTTTAAAAAAAAATATCTGATCCATTTTATTTTTCTACATATATAAAAACATCAATTTTATTTACTGTTAAGAAAATTAGATTTTCTTGGAAAAATGTGTTCAGAATAACAACATTGCAATTTCAGTCAAATATTTCGAAGAGTCAGTATTCCATGATTGAGTCTAAGATCTATACTAATGACATTATCTTTTGTGCATAATTTTCTATACAACTTAATAACTTTTTTCAGTGAGAAAGGAATTGTTCTTGATAAGATTTTTCTTGTATAATAATAGATGAACAGAAGAAACTTTATTATTTAAGTAATAAAATTAGCTGTGTCAACTTCATGCTCACGTTTTATTATTTTTACTTTATTTCAAATAGATTTCTAGTTTTTAATTTCGACAGGATTTTTCTTCTACTTATTTTTTTATATCAAGTATATATCTTTATAACAATAGTTTTTGATGTTACTTATCAATGAATTTGTTTATCATGTTAACAATCATCAAAATTGAGGGCATTATCTAGTATATTTTAATTTGATTATTTCCAAATTAATACAATTTGTGTTTGTTGTATATTACCAAAGACTATGTCCAGTAAGCTCAATTAAAAACTTAGAGCTTGTAACAGTGCTCTGAGGAGCCTGTACTTTCATTTAAAACTAATTGTTCTTATGTCATATATAAAAATTAAAAAAGCCTAATGCACAGTTGCAATTTCTTTGTAAAATAATTATAATTTATTAGGAAGAACTCAAATGAGTTAAAATATGGATAATAGAAAATACCTGCTGGATAGTCAGGAGTAAACTATGACTCAAATAATTCACAGAAATATTCTGTATTAATTCCTAAATCATTGTTTTTAAGGTAGATTATATTGCTTTAGTGTTTTGATCAACAATGATCAAATTTTAAGTCTATGAAAGTAATTAAATCTTTCTTTGAAAATTTTTAAAAAATATTGATTCTGTTCAAATAATTTTATGTGGAGGACAACTACATATATATAACAGAAATACATATAATTATATAACTCAAAATTTATTTTAATCTGGGAGGAAGCCAATGGGCAAAATTAATATGAGTTATGTAGAAAACCTTTGTAAAATATTGTTGATTAATAGTCCAAGAAGATTTTCATATTTTCATGTGAAAATTAAATGTTTATTTTTACTTCTAAATATTTTATTACTTTCAATGAATTTTAATTTTTATGCAATAGGATTGAAGGCAATCAATTTGAGGACAGGCCTGAAAATAAAATGTGGTTAGTCACTCATCTGGAAGTTACAAGGCAAATGATTGTTGAAGATCTAAGAGTAGTTAAGGTAATAATTTGATTTTGTCAAAGTAATTTTAATTTGATATTGATGGTAATTTTAAAAGAAAATAAATTATGGTTAAAAGTTTTATTTATTTTTTAAAATTTATTTCACATTTTTTCAGACTGCTTGCGTACCATGTTTTCCTCCAAAATATGAAATATTTGAGGAATATGTAAAAATGTACCATAATTGCCTTACCAGACATGTAAGTAATATTTGGAATGTTTAAAGTGAAGCTTTTCATCGAACATAAAAAGTACTTTTTTTAAATATGGATATGCATTCTATTCAGATTGAAATAAGTATCTAAAAATAATAAATCATTATTTTTATTGTTGATTATATATATAAAATAAATATATATAAACTCTAAAATTCAGAAGAAAATTTTCTTTTTAAATCATATCAAATTTCATTTTACCTTTAATAAATAACTTTAAAAATCATTTTTTAATAAATAAGTTTCATTGAAATTTTTTGTAGGAAAGTTTCATAAAAATATTATTTATGTAATGAAGTTAATATGTTCAAGAAATTTTTAAATTTATTTGAGTTTTTTATAAATAGTCTAATTTTTAAAGTGTTAAACTTGTAATTAAAATTTTTTTTTTGATTGATGTGTGATTCATGAGACAGCAATAAATATAAATCTATAATTCTAAAAAAATCTATAATTCTAATTAAATCTAAAAAAAATTAAATCTATAATTCAATTTTACTTTCATGAGAGTTTAGTTACTGTTTTTAAATTAGTGTGTTTTTGTTGTAGATGTGAATTTGTTTCATAAATAAAAAATCTTAAATTCTGAATAAAAAGTTATCTATATCAATTTTCTTAAAAATTTCAAAACATTAAAAAAATTATTAATTTTTAAAAATGATTTTGATTTTTTTTTGTTTGGCTAGTTTACTTTACAATTTTGTATTTACAAATTAAGTAACTTTAATACTAGTAATCAAATTTTATGTGCTAAAATAAGTTGTATATACTAATTAATAATTAAAATTTACTTAATTTAAGTTACAAGATCTTATTGAAAATAAATTTGAAGATAACGAATATATTACACTGTTGGGGTGGATTAGTGAATATGGGTAAGTGTAAATATAAAATAGTTTTTTATTCAACATATTACTAGTTGTGATTTTGTTATTAAATTTTTTTATATGTATTTGTTTATTTGTAATTATTAAGGTAAATATTTTTAAAAATTTAAAGTGGTAAATTTCCTATTCCTTCTATTTAATCTTTTATGTTTCATTTCTGTTTTTATACAGAAGCTCTCAAATGTTGGGTCATCCAGATCTTAACATTGATGTTACTAAATTGCCTCCTTTATTAGAAACTTCTGTAATCAATAGCCTTGTTAACCAGTAAGTTTAGTTCATTTAAATAATTATGTTGCTATAAACATTTTTTTACATTGCAATTTTTATTATTGATATCTGTGATATTAACACTTAAAAATATTTTTACAGAATGCTTAAAATGAACATATAAATTACCATATTTTCCTGTATGTAATTTGCAGTGGTATATTATTTGCAAAATCTTTTTTTAAATGAAAAAAATTGCTTAATCGAGGGCAAATTGTTCCGCCAAAAGTTGAAAATTTATTCTGCTAATGTGATATCACATAGAATAAATAATACCAAAATGATTAAAAATA
>JAPDSC010013565.1:67956-85876 GCA_026290005.1 Latrodectus geometricus | reverse complement strand
AAAACTTCCTAGCACTAAAAGTAATATTTCAAGAGGTATTTTTCAATGTAAGCGGTAAACACAAACGTCAAAACGCAGACATGCGAGAAGCTCTTCCTTATCTGTATTGTCACTGATGTTTGTTTGAAATTCTTTCATATGAACCGAACATGAACGGCTATAAAAAAATAAAGAGGGGATAAACAATGCTTATCTTCTTTAACTTTCCTTTCTACGGATATAAATCATCTTGTATTCTTACCACAAGATGGCAGCACACGTACAAAATTCAATGAACCGAATCGCGCTGAAGAAAAATCTCATCTGATGACACCCAGTTACCGACTAAAAACTATCACTGATCCACAAACGGCAGAAATACCGTCAGCAAGCTTCTTCTCTTCTACTTAGAGGCAACTACGGTTATAGATAAAGACCCACGTGATTGGTCGAAAATTTTCAGATCTTATGGCTGGCCATAAAGAACACTTGTGCAAATATTCTATTTAATGTGTTGCATCTTTACCTGGTTCTTCCGGAGGAAAAATCAATATTTTTATGATCCTCTTCCTTTTCAAGGTAAGTTTAGGATATTTAGAAGTTTATAATGCTTCAAAAGTTTTATTTGATTTTACTAAGGTGTTCTTTTTTTTTCTTCTTCTTCTTGCTGCAGTTATTATCGTTTGCTGCATTTTATTTCCAATTTTAATATCCGTAGCTATTGCAATATATCATGTTTCTTTGTTACGAAATTTATTCTAAATTTTGTAATAAGTTTGGTATGAATTGTCTTTTATTTTGATTTCTAATATTTGATCAGATAGTTGTATACTTTATGTGAAATACAGATAACATAAAACGTACAAAGTTACTTTCTTTAAAATTTTATAACGTATCATAATAATTATTAAATAATATAAAATGTTATTATTTTTAAAATGCAGAATATTTACTGTAAATTTGGAAGTGGTAAAAAAAATAAATAAAGTTGTGTTTTCTTTTTCTTATCTTGAAAATTTAATTCTTAAACCAATGTCCAATGTGTAGTCTGAAATTGTTTTATTTATTTTTTAAAAATCTGTGTAATTTATTGCAGATAAGATGCTTTAACTTAGAGATCAATTTGTTTTATACTTTGAAATTTTAATAAATAAATAAGAAAATTTTAATAACAAGTGTTATTATTCCTTTCTTGCAATAATAAGAGTAAAGAAATTTATTTCACTTTGAGTTTACATTCCTTAAATTTATTAGAGAACTGATTACTTTTCAGATAAAATATACTTTACAACAAAAATAAATAACATTAGGGAAATCCAATTTTTATAATTATTTAAATTGTAGTATTTTATTGGGTACACATTTATAAACGAAACTTAAAGAATTAACGATATTTAAAGAACTTAAAGAATTAATCAATTAAAAAAGAGTAATTGGATATTAAAAGTGTTAAATATTTAAGTATTTAGAAAATTTTATCAATTTTAATCAATCTATATAATTGATTAATGCGGTATTTCTTAGTTTTATCATTCAAGGCATTTGAGGTTAATGTTCTACAATATTCACTTATTAAAACATGTATTTGAGATAAAGTACGTCAAAAGCATAATTTTACATATAAATAACAAAGCATTCAGTAACAATTGTGGAATGATGATTCTTATATTGTTATAACAACGGAGTTATTTGTTAAAAAATATCATTATATTTGGTAATTGTCAATTTAATGTTGGTGAATTAACAATTGATGTGATATTTTAGGCCTCCAATAATGAAATGTGTATGCCATAAGTCTCTTTTCTTCATTAACATAAAAATACATAGATATATACAGACATAATTGTTTTGGAAATTTTGGAATAATTGAATTTGTTTAAAACACCAACTTCAGTAGTAGGATGTCAAAGGAATTAATATTCACAACAATTTGAACATGCAAAATAAACTACCTTAGTTGATATTTAAATATTTTGAAATCAATCTTTTAGTAACAATTGTTAATGATTGTTGATAAAGAATATATTATGGTCTCATTGGCGCCTGACGTAAAATTCAAGGACAACTAAGGATATACTGTCTATAGGATGAAAATCACTGATCTAATACATATATGGAATGTTAAATTGAAGTATTATGTGCAATTTTTCACATTAAAACGTGATAAATTACTGAAAGTTGTTAACATAACTTTACTTTAATAAAAACTAATTAAGTAATGTTGCTTTTGTTTATTTATATTTAAAATGTTAACTATTTGTAAGAATTCTTATATACTTTACTAAATTAAAGACATCAAAGTAATGATAACTTTGTACTAGGATTTATGACTATATATAAGATTTTCATCAAAAGGAAATGTTTAAACTCATTAATTTTTTTCACATTTTTGGCTTGTTTAAAACAACCGAACGAAAACGAATGTCTTCAAAAATAAAGTTTATTTTAATGATCAATTCTTATTCATCTTTCGTGATATTATGATACAAAAAATAGATCTTTGTAGTTTCTCTACTTTTGCATAAACTTACTTTCCATTAGATCAGCAGAGATTTGTAAAATGCAATTAAGCAAGCTTCATTTGAAACTTTTCGAAATCTTAGATAATAATCGGTCCACCGAGACTTTTAAAATTTATACAATATTTTTTTTAATTTTATTATATATATAATTATATGACTAAAGAGAACACAAAGATATAGGATATTTAGGATTTAAATTCAACACTCATACAACATTAGATATTTTCTAAAATAATTCCTAATTTCTAGCCTTACTCTACCTCACTATTACATTACATGATAAATCTTTTGTTAAAAAGCATGGCTTGGTAATACTGTTTATTATAATTATTTTTTATATATATTTTCATTGTTGTTGTCTTATATTAGCTTATTTGTGTAGTTAAATGTGGGAATTATAAAACCCTTAATCCACCACTATTACAGTACGCAGCACATATAGAATTAAAAATAAGTCTAGTTACTATTACATCTTTAATTATCTGAATAATTAATCAATCATTACGACAAATTCTATCTATTTATTACTTAATTGTTGTCAATTTTATTAGTATATTATACAATCCAGAATTTTCAACACAAGAAAACTTATATCTTTCAATTGATCTTTTGCAAAAAATATATGAAATTTTAGGGAGATTGTGGGGATTTCTTTTTATCGTTTCATATTAGAGTTGGTAATTATCATTGATTTAAGTAGAAGAAGTCGTGCAGTCATCATCTTGATTATACATTTTTTGTAGTTTTCGTTTGATAAGAAATTTTACTGTATTTAAGAAATTTTAATTTACTTTAAGAAATTTTAATTTTGATATGAAATTCGATGTTGCATTACGAGATCAAAGTTGTTGAATTCAAAAATACAGTAAAAATATTATAAATTTATTTACCTTTCATTGTTTGCTATTAAATATTAAAAAATTATATGAATCTTCGGATTGAATATATTTAATAGCATGATGTATAATTGATTGTGAAATCTTAATACATTAAATTCATATTCTGCAAAAATAGTTTTTTGGAGAAACTCCCGTGAATTTCTTTTTAATTTCTTTTTTTCATATTTTAATTCTTTAAATCATATATCGTAATGATTTATGGGATTAAAATACGAGAATTACCTGGTTATATTTCTAATTTTACTGAGATTATATGCTTAAATATCATTCTTTTGGTGAATTACACATAGTTTTAATTATATTTAACTATATTTGCTTTAAAATGAAAAATTTAATGTGATTTATTCAGTTTTACAATAAAATTTTTATAGAAAACATTCCCTCTAAATTTATTTCTGAAATAAATATATCGGAAAAAAAACTTTTCTAGAACAATTACCGGATTTCATATAAATCATTTACAAAATAAAAAACAAGAAACTATATCTCCTTAAAATGGATGAACAATTTTATACTTTATTATCATGAAACAACATCCTGGTTTCCTAAAAGTTTATTTCCTAAATTATCAACGTCAAGCATCATTTTTATCATATATCAAAAATAGTACGAAATGTTCTTTTACTATAACGAGAGTAAACACGTTTCCTTTTTCAAAAAGGGACTGAATCATATTTATAATTGATGTTTATTTAAATAATGAATTATTCTATAATCTTTTGATTTGTTTGAAGAAAATGAGTTTTAGTTTGAATAATGTATTTTTGATGGAAAGTAATTTAAATAAGAGAGGGTTTATATTTATTTAATTTTATACGTGAGTGATTTTTTTTAAAGAAATGCAGGTGAAATTTTCTATGATCGATGGCGTTTATGAATAATTCAATATTGTAATAAAAATATTATTTAAATTTGTGTACAAAACGAGATGAGAGAAATATTTTGAAATACTTAATTAATTAAATGTATTAAAATATGTTATATTTTTGTTTTAATCTTTAAGTAACGAAGAATAATTTTTTAATTCATTATTTTATTGAAAATAAATGCTTTTTAATAAATGGAAAACTTCTTTTTATCTCTTTAGACCATTTTTTTTTATTTAAAATATTTTACTCTGTGATTTTATAGATTTAATTTTTCCATTCCTTTTTTAAAAAAATAACGATTGATTAAAATTTGTTAAAAGCTCTATAGAAAAAATATATTACATCTAAGTTCTAATATATTTAATAGTAAAGCCTATAAATATTAAAGAAGTCAAGATGTAACCTTTTTAATTTATCCTTCTACCATTGTTGATAATTGTTGAAATCACAAGTAGTCAGCATTAAATAATGTGATTAAAGAATGATTTTTTTTTCACTGCTTTATTATGTCATCTATTTTATATTTAATAATAAGCTTTAAAAATGAATGATTTTCTTAAAAAAATAATATTTCGGTTATTTAATTTATCTTACTACCATTGCGTAGATAATTGTTGCAATCACAGGTAGTCAACATTAAATAATATGATTAAAGTGCAATTTTTATTATTTTTTTTTACACTTTACATGCCATCTATATTGGATATTTCATAATAAAATATAAAAATGAATGAGTTTCTTAAAAAATATTATTTTGGCTATTTAACTTATCCTACTACTATTGCGTAGAGGATTGTTGCAATTACGGGTAGTCAACATAAAATAATGTGATTAAAGAATAATTTTACACTATATTTAAAAAACAAAAATCTCATCTAGTTGAACTAAGAATTGAGAGATATCTATGGTTAAAAATTAAAACTATAACTTTTTTAATATAATTATTAAAGAATATTGCATTCACAAGTCAGTAAATTTCTATTGTAGTGCTTATAAGCCATTAATCTAAAAAGCTGTACAATTATTTATAAAGTCATTGTGTAAAATATTTTTATGATAGTTTAACATTTTTTTTCTTGTGTGGATTTCTTACATTTTAATCGCATTGTAAGTACATATTAATCAATTGCCATCCAGCAAGCATGCAGTCCTAAAATTATTCTGGCAACATCCTTTTTTCTTAGCGTGTGTGTTTAAAGTTACAATGCCATTAACAGAACCTGCACATTTTCTCTACCTTCTACCGCAAGTAGTGAGAATTAAAAGGCCTAGGATTCCATTATGCATGAGAACTAATTCCCTATTTTTTTCATCAACATTATTATTTAGTTTTAGAGAGAGTGTTTGGTGACACGGAATCTGGAAGTAACTTTAAATTTTGCCTTAACTACAAGATTCAAACCAAGCTCGAAGGAATGAAAAATATACATGTCCATCTAGACCGTTATTCTACGAGCATAATTGCATCTGCCAACGAAAAATTACATTCGACTTCTATTTTGTAGCAATATTGTTGATAAAAATAAATATTTATCAACAATATTGCTAAAAATTAAAAAGCGGTTAAAATTTCTTATTTCAATATATTATTCCATTTTATAGAATTTATTATTCCAATAGCGAAGTATTTTATACACACAATGAATGCTTAAATTTCATTGACTACATTTCTAAAATCTTTAAATAATGTATTATTGACAAATATATTGCTTACAATGCAAAAGTAGTATATTTTTACCAAAATGAAATGTTTTTATTGCATAGCTTATAATAATCAAAAATCATGAATATTGTATTAAACTGTACTATTTCCTTTTGCTAAAGTAACTAGGCTCTTATGAATTCTTAGAAGTTAAAGGAACCAGTCCCTAACCTAATTTCACTGATTAATGATTCATCAGCATTCCCTAATGATTTTCAAAATATCATATTTGGAATTTCGAAATGGTTGATAGGATTGGTGCAATTTAAATTATTAATGGCAAGAGGTTTAAGTAGTGCTTGTAAAATACATTAAACCTTTAAGCTAATGAATGAAGTTATTTGCATATGAAATGCGTTATTGAAAGATTGATGACACACTTTTGATTAAAATAACTGTAAACTTTGTTGGCAACAGAGAAACGATGATGATTGTAGATATATTTTTGGAAAGAAATGATAAATCGAAAGTTTTTGTGTGGAGTTAAAAGTAAAATGAATGGTTTACTAAACATAAAGATTAGTGACACGACACTAATCTGGCTTATTCATGTTTCTTTGAAAAGATTCCGATTAGAAAACTCAAAACAGTTAATCTAAATTTTTCTTCCTAAAATAGTATCATCCTTTAACCTGGATTTATTTTATAACGAAATTATTATTTATTTCTCAGTTTCCTATTAAGTAATGTCTTAAGATTTACAATTAATATAACATTCATTAACTATTATTTTAATTTTATTTGATACTTTTTTGTGTACTATTTTGCTTTCCTTAGAATAATTTTAAATATATCAGTTTACTAAAATAATCATTTTAATAAAACGATATATTTAAAATTATTATTATTAAATTATTATTATATATTTTATTTATTTTTATTAAAATAACCATTTTATTTTAAGTATTTCCTCAAATATTTTAGAGATCAGTTTATCTTTTGGCTTCTATACTAATTATATAGTGGTTTATTTCTATACTTGCCTAAACATAGAAACCTATTTCCATATTTGAGAATTAAACATAGTTTTCATTATTTTTATTTTAATCTCTAATTGAAATTAAGATGTTTCTTCAATGAAATAAATATTTTCTCAACAATCTATTAATTTAAATCTGAATTAATTAATTTTTCTAATGTCAAGATTTTCTGTAAAATTTAAGAATATCACTTTATTATATTTGTGTTTTAAAATTCAATATTAATTAAGTACTTTTAATAGTTAATAAATGCGTGTCTTTGATACTTTTATAAGTAAAATGTTTAGAATCATTTTAAGATGATTGAATCTTAAAATGATTCTAAACATTTTACTTACTGATCTGAATCTAAATGGAAGTAATTGCTAAAAATAATCCCAAGAATGGTTTTTAGAATTGTAAAGCAATAATGTACATCATAAATACTTGAAGCACAAGTATAGTGTACACACATTCAACATTGCATTATTAATTTTCCTATTATAATGCATATTCAAAAAAATTTACAAACAACAATATAACAATACTCAAATGATAAAAAATGGAATGATAAAAAAAGGTTAACGTGTCACTGATCAAAAGAGCAGAGGAGATTGAATTGACAAATATCACAGTGTCACAAGCTTCGATATTGTGTCGAACACATAATAAAGCTGCGTGAAATATTGATAGTGATCAACTTCAATATACTATAAAATCAATACATAAATAGAAGATTCGTGATAACTTGAAACTCTGATATAAAGGCATGAATAACTTTGTCGTGTTAAAAAATTGCACTGCTTTATTATTCAGCACTTCATATTTGCTTATCATAACTACTTTGGTTATGCTATCGTAAAATGGTACCTTCTACGATGTCAGTAACTCAAGGATTTTATAAATGGCTTTCAGAAGAATGTGAAGCAATTTCCTATCTCTAATGGTATTAATACATTAGATAAGAATAAAAAATATTCAATTTATATTTAACATCTTTATATTAGATAAGAATAAAAAATATTCAATTTATATTTAACATCTTTACATTAGATAAGAATAAAAATATTCAATTTATATTCAACATCTTATTGAAATGAAGATGTAAAAATTACGAGATTTTAGAATTTTTTGATGTTTGTGCTTTTTGAGATTTGAAGAACTACTTATCTTCTAATAAAGTTCCCTGCAGGATATAATATGCTGAGAGCGTTGAATCATTTAAGCCGTAAAGCATCACTGCACTAACCGTGCATTCACTTTCAATAAACTTTACAATGAATCAATAATTTTTTCAAATGTTCATTTCAATGTTATAAAATTAAATATTTCTCAGAAAATAACATTGTCTTTAAATATTTTCTTGCCCCAATTATTTACAATGCACAATACAAATCAAGTAATATTTAAGTACTAAAAATATTTGGTAAATGACCTCATTCAAAAGCATTTTGTCTTTACTATTTTAGGTTTGTAATGAAATTTATTATTCAATTCGTGACTTATTATTAAATATAAGCGAAGGGTATGTTAAAAACTAGAAATGTGTGTGATATTTTTTAATTAAATTGATACAAATTTCTATAACATCTAAATACTTTTAATTTAAAATGAACAAATAGATTTAAAATAATAAAATGAAAAAATACAATTAATAAATCCCAATAATCATAATAAAAAAATTTGTACATATATAAAAAATAATATTTTTAAAGTTAAAATTTTTAAAAATGTTTTTATCAGTCAATGATACCTTATATAATGAAATATTGTTTAATATAATTTGTTTCAGCAAATGGCTAAAGAAAATAAATATTTAATTTTAATAATACAGATTCTATTTTGGTAACAATGTAAGATTTTTTGCGGAGAAAAATAAGCTTCAGAGCTTATCCAGAAATATAAAGAAGAGAGATCTTTAATAAAATAAAATAGTTTTTGGAAAATTTTTATGGGAATATTTCTTTATGGAAGATAGTTACGAATGTTTCAATAGTTCTATCTTTTATTATATTTCTCTAAACAATGGGAATTACTTCATTTATATGGTTTTTTTAATGATGTAGTATAAACTTAGCTAATTTCTATTAATAAAGCTTATATATTATCCAACTTCTAAAATATTTTATTGGTCATATGATATTTTTTGGTAATTTTAATCTCAAACTTACTATTTTATATTTGGTGGAAAGATATATATATATACTGCATCGAAAATTACGGTCAATATCCATATTTGTTTCATTGATTGTAAGTATAGAAAATTTAATCAAACGTATATGAAACAATTAAAAAACTGTCATACATCACTATATCTGCTTTCAGTAATGCTTATTTATGATATCAAAAGATTGAATTCTATTGCTAAAAAACAGTACAAATGCATTGAGCAAAATTAAGCAAAGTAGATTCTCTAAGAGTATAGCAAAAATTCGTATTACGCTTGATATTTGAACTCACTTATTGAAAGTGATCATATTGTCATTCTATATTTCATATTTACCATTTGTAATATATGCGTACTTTAAAGTGAGATGCTTAATTATTTGCGAGCTCTTTATTATTTAATTTTTATTATGTTTATTTTTTATTTCGTATCTGTGGCAAGAATTTTGTTGATTTATACATGCCATTAAATGTTATACATGAATACTTTTTGCATAGATTTTAGTGTACAGCATAAAAATGAAATCAGACTTTACAACAAATATTTGTAAGGTTATCTCTTTTCATATTTCATAATATCTTGTTTGTGAATCTAAATGCATTTTTTTGTTTAAGAGCTTATACTTATTGTAAGTTACCTTAACGTGTTTAATTTCCACCTATGTTGCAAGGGCTTTTTCACTGAGATTGTATAAGGTCAAGGGAATTAAATATGAGTTACTGCTATTTGTCTTACAATTCTAGATTAGCGTTCTCAATGATAAATGAAATCAGCCATCATAAAGATAACATAGATAAATATATTCTCTTTAGATAAGCTATTGTACTCATACTCCTTTAAGGATGTTTTTCAGGGATGAGTTATAACAGAATTAAAAACAATCAAAATACTTAAAAGTAAACATTTTTTTAAAAATTTGTTGGCTCTATATGTTTTGATTTCCATTATAACGAAAGTTTTGTACATTAAAAATTTATTAATTGATTAACAAACTAGATCTTGTGTTATTTTGAAATACCTTTTATATAGTTTGATCTAGTGACTTCATTTTTTGGAATATAAAATAATAATTCATCGTTTTGTATGATACTGTTAGGTATATATTATTGTAATACTTCTCCCCCTGACTATTTCTGTTGATGAAAATAATTAAAGATAGTCACGCATATTGTAATTTAATTTTGAGCCTTGTTCTAGAGACACGGCCACCATCTGAATTGGTAACCTCCTTCTCACGCCTCAATTAAGGGTATAACTGCTCTACGTAGGGGATATACCAACGAATTAATATGAATAAATTATCTCTTTTATTGTAGATTTCCAAATACTTATTTGTAGATAGTGTAAATGGTTCAGTAAGTAGCCAATTAAATAACCTATGTCCCCTCGCACTATATCTTGCCACATATATTATCAAAGATAATACCAACATTTTCCAAGTATTGTCAACTCAGCTAAAAATGAGGATAATACTTCATCAAATAACTAAAGGTGAATAGTTATTCCAGCAGTTAAGCCCTTAAGTTAAGGTTCCAATTGTAATGGCTGAAAGTACATCGATGACGAATGTTGCAGGTGATTATTGATTCTTTTGTCTTTCATGTCAAACATGCATAAAACATTTAACAGCATAGATTGAAGAGGAAGGAACAGCATCCTTTCAGATGATATTTCTTATGTTAAGGAATCAGAGGGGTATTCGTCTTAGCAGTATCAGAAGTCTAAGTTAATTACCTTTGATATCTGTTCCTTTGATACCTTTACGTGTTGTACATTAACATCGCAAATTCCGAGGATATAGTTGTTTTCCTCATTGCAAAATTCTTTACGTTGAAGACCATGACCCAGAAGTTTCTAGAGTTATTGAAATAGTTCAGATATATTCTTTAAGTTATTCTTCCTCTTAATATCTGCACCTTTTCTTCCAAAATGTCTGTTTGATCATCTGACTTTTGTGCTGCTTATTTCATTGGGTTGTAGGACAGTTCCTCCATTTTTTCCCACCTGAATCAGTTTTTTCTAGTGATAACCGACTATTTTATGAATATGAAATGATGCTAAGACCAGAAAGATGATAAAAGGTATTGAACTAGAATTGACAATATACAACTCGATAAAATATTTACTCGCTATAGTTTTTCTTTTTCATATAAAACGAAATAACTTTCCAAAAAACTCAATACGATTTCCGTCAACATTTAGTACTCACAGCATCATTTAGTATAATATTTCATAGCACTCAGTTACATATTAATATCGCATGTCTAATCTATCGAGCTAAACGTAAATAATATAAAGTACCAGCTTTTGCATATATCCAACTCATCGTCACAACAACTTCGCTATCTCAAATATACAGCTAAAATAATCATTGGGCTTGAGCTGTACATTTTATTATGTATTTATATAAAGAGAATCCTTATGAATAATACTCTAGATATTCAATTAAATGAAATAAATAAAAAAAAGAATTTACATGCAAGAATAACATAAGGATTAGTTTAAAAAGTTTTAGAAGTTCCTTTTGCTTTATTCCAGCTTAACTACATTTGCTAGAGTCGTGATGTTATTCTTAACGTTCCAGCATTTCAATTATTGCGTCGATCCCAAGTGATTTCTAGAATGTTTCCGAAGTTGACACACTAGTGAACAAAAACATGTTGATTTCTTTTCGCTTAAAAAAAAACAAAGAAGCATGTCATCTTCTATCAAGAAGTTCAGCTGCTTCTTCTTTATAAGTTGCATTCATATAATGAAGGTTACCCAGGGGAAATCTGCCACTAGTTGACTCAGTTGTCCCCGTGCGGTTGCTCATTAATACTAATTGCTCCCTTTGTTTGCGCATGGGACAATTAATTCAAGATATTGTGTTCAAATGGACTTGAAACTTTCTTCCCTTCGTCCGCTTCGATTAAAAGAGTTGCAATCATTATGTTAACATTCTTCTTCTAGAAAGTTCTCTTAAGAAAGAAAAGTTCTGTTTATTGTTTAATCTACTGGGTATTTCAAAATCGTTTCATGATGATAGTAACGGTTGAAGTTTAATGTTATAACTTTCTGAAGGCACGTGAAGAAAGATTTAGAGCGTGGGCGTTTAGGAGAAGCTTATAAACTTTTATCAATTTTATAAATTGATATTAGAATAATTTTAATTTAATTATGCTTTGAATATTAATTCAAAACACCTAAAAGATGAAGCTTTAACATGTTTTGTCATATATATATATTAGTTTGAACGAGGAAAAAGAGAGAAAGAACGGAAATGAATAAAATTTCTAATTGAGAATCTCTTAAATTTCATGAGAGTCGCACTATTTAAAAGAAGTTTGATTAATCAGAAGCTAAAAAAATTTTCTTCCGTTAATTATTTTTACTAACTTTTACCAAGAAGTTTGTTTTATAAATGAACTAAATATATTTTTTATTGGAAAGAATTCCATCAAACATGATAAATGAGCTAAAACGATTGATTAAGTACTTTGTATTTTAGAAAAAATAAAAGATTATACTTTAAAAATTGTTATTGCAAAATATCTCATTAATATTACTTAAAATGTAACGTTTAATGAAACATCCTTATTCTTTTTCAAAATTTCCTTATATTTTTTTCCCATTTGACTCAATTTATAAAACCATTTAAAATAAAATAGTAGTATTGCACAATATTTCAATAGAAACAGATTTTTTTTTGTACAAAATACTGTAATTTCTTTGCAATGTCGTAAGATTAATTTTTTCATAAAAAAAATATTTGAAATGCTAGAAAATAATTGATTAAAAATGATGAATTGTTTAATGTTTTATCTCTTAGATATTTACGCTAAATATTTGCTTTTGCAATTTGCATTAAAGTTTTTATAAAATTATATTTTTTATTAACATCACGTTCATGTGTTTTTCAAATTTTTAGGTTAAAAGCATATTTTGTGTTTTATAACTGCAGCCGAGCAAACATTAATTTTTGTAACCTTGTCTCCTAAATTTATATGTTTTAGTTTTCTACAAAAAATATCCAAAATGGAAGCTGAAATTATTTTAGTGCTATGTGGTTAAAACTAATAATTGTTTTCAAAAGTGTTTGCAAGATGTAATGGATATTGTAAGGGAAAAAGTGTTATCTAAAGACAAACGTTAATGAAAAATATAATGTGAACTTGAAGTCTTCATATTCCTTTATAAAAATAATTTTATAGATATATAAAGCTTTATTTGCTTTAAAATATATATTTCATTTTCAGGTGTAAATGGTACCATAGATAAAATGTTTACAAAACTTAAAAAAAAAATTATCAAATTAATCATTGTTTAAAATTGTGCATAGTATTTTAATTGTAATTTATACCGTAACAAAAATTCAATAGGTTTATTAGTCCTGTTAGAGTCAGAACTAGTTATTTCTATGTTTCCGCTTTTCTTAAAAAAAATCTACTTCCACTTATTTCTTTTTTGACAATTTCTCGATATTGGTATATTAATGAACTTTCTGAATGATTCAAACATAGTAACTTATTCTAATTAAGTGTTTAATAATTAATAATTACGATTAAATGCAAATTTATTATGATTTATTATATTTTATTTTATTTCATGGAATCCTATCTTTTTGTTTTGACTTTCGATTTTTTTCTACTTTTTCATTAATCCTATATTTCTCATTTTTCTTACAATTTTTTTATTGCATTAGGATAATTATTTCATTATGATTTTTGTTACCATCTTGTCAGAAACTCCTCTTTTAAAATGAAATTCAGTACAAAAATTCTATTTTTTTTTAAAGAATATCTTTAATATTATCATTATATATAAGTACTCCTTCTTGTAAAATTAAGTTTTAAAAATAAAATTTTTCGAATTATCATAATTTCAAAATAATGTCCTTGTTTAAAGTTATAAACTAAATAGTGTTAGCATTGTGTAAAAAAATATGCTTAAGTTTTAACTCATAGCAGAAAATATTTATTAAATAGAAGTAATTTATTTAAGCAAATAACTTTTCCTAAGATAATAAACTTTTGAAATTAACAAATTTGATATTATAATAATAAACTCTGCTAGTTGTTGTTTTCCTTATTTATAATAACAGATTATTTTATATACATTTAAAAATAGCCTGAAATGTATATTTCCAAAAATAATATGTTATACAGGTTTAATTAGTTTTATAAACATTTAGAGCAAATGTTTAACAATATAATAATAATAAATAATTGATTTTTTGTTTCTCAGAAAAAAGGGTTATATTTTTTTCTATAAACACCATAGATTACAATGATTATCAACAATAGTTAAGGATAACTACTCATTTGTTTTCATCATGTAACAATGATATATAAAGAGTTGATTTGAACGATATAAAAGTAAACAAAAGAGACAGGATGTATGTTTATGTTTTGGCCAAGTTTTCCTATTTTCCCACCATTTAAGAATTTCCTTATTTGCATTATGTCTTATTCAAATTAAAGAAAATAAATATCCTTCTTGCTGTTTTCTCCAAATTGTCTCATTTTCTGGTCTAATTTTTCTCTTTCTACTTACACCATCAACACATTTAATAACATTTATCAATATAAACGATTGTGTTTATATTTTCGGCATATGATTTTTCACAGGAATATTTTTCTTTTCCTTTAATTTCCTCATACAGAATGTCCAGAGCCACTTCCTTTTGCCCAGGCGAGCATATCTCGCTTTCTTCGCTCTTTTAATTGAACCCCTTTATTATATTTATTTTCCTTCGCTTTTCCACTCAGGGTCTTTGAACTTTTCAGACGCACTGAGATGGAGAGAGAAAAGTTATCATTCTTAATACTTGAATCTTCCTTTATCGCAGGAGAGCAGCACTTGTCGGTAAATAGTTCCTTCAAGTTCGCCACCAGTGGGAATCAATAACGGATCGCTTATTCTGCAGACGTGACTGCGTGAATTGTGCTTGTTCATTTTTTTCATTATTAAACTCTTGATGTAACAATGCATCGCTTTTTCAGGGTTTCGAAGTTGTAAAAGATATGCACTTGGCTTCAACTAAATATTGTTTTCCATAAGCTAAATAATAAAATTTCTTATTCGTCAAATATTTATAAATAATTGTTACGAGTTAAGATATTTTAATTGCAGACTTTTGAATTTATAGATTATAAATTATGTTCAATCTCTTAATATTTTCCCATTAAAACAGGACCAACTTTAATATTATCCTGGAATTACTAATCCTGAACCAACTTACTATTGATGTGTCAAAAAGTATATATCAGTTTAAATAAATTAGTGCATTTTTCCAGTGTTCAATGTTCTTTGAAAATATAAAACCGAAAACTATTCGTTAACTTTAGTACAGACTTTTATAATAAGAGATATATTTTCATTATTTATCACTAAAGAGTAAAAATATTGATGTTTAAAGTTAAGGAGTTTCATAGATTTGGTCAATATTTCTAAACTTATCGAACAATTATTTTTGATATTTCTAAGCGAGTAATCTATCATTTGAAGACTGCTATAAGACATGAGATTTTTTGATGATATTTGACTGTAAAATTAATTTATATGATAAAAAATAGTCAATCATTATATAAGTTTGAGGTCTGGGCATTTGTCTGGCCAATTCGATTGTTGAATATCCTTATTTTCCAGAAATTGTCAGTCTATGAATTCTACTTAGAAGGTGGTTGCAAAACTAAGTTATCTAAATTTTTAAAAGACAAATAAAAATCTCCTCAATCTCCTTGGTATCTATACCTGACATGAGTCAATATGTCAATTTTAAATGTAAGAAAGGTTTTGATACTATCCAATATGATTACTGTGTTGTTAATCAAACGTCATAATAGTCGATTTTATGAATATCAAAGAGCAGACCACGGATTCTAGACCTTTTGCATATGAAGTATATTTAGAATCAAGAGTTAAGCCGAACTAAGACTCATCAGTGAAGAGAAAGGTCATCCATTGATGCGCTAGCCAATCTGCATGGTCTTTGATGATACTAATTAAGTTTTTTTGTTCGCAGAAAATGAGCAGATTCCAAATAAAATGTCTTAATTGATAAATTTCTCTTTTATTAAGCATTATGGAAACAATAATCTTTGAAATTCGGTTTCCTGAAGGCACATGGAAGTTATAAAAGAATTAAATAGTTTTGGGATGTATATAATGTATTTCTTTAATGGGCAAATAGAGATTTTCCTTGGCCATTACTTTTGTTTTACCTATGATTTTTCTCAAAGGATCAGGTATCCTGATACAATTTCCGTAAATTGGGTATCGCAATGGGTCTAGATTTGAGAATAGTCTGTTTCTAGCCTTCCCATTCAATTAGTCTTTAGATGGTAGAATAACATACCTCATTCTACCTTAGATTCTTCTTTAGATGGTAATGCCTCATTCTACCCTCTAAAAATTAGGCATTACACGTTTTTACTTTTCAAATTTAAATTTAAGCAATTATTTCAAAGGGGGAAAAAAACACGGTGTTAGGCAATATGTGAGAGGAAATGAAATGTTGATTTTGACATGGTTGATTAATGAAGTCTTTTTCAATATTTGTTTTGCCCAGCATATATACTCGTTTACGGATTCATGGCAAAATATTTGTATCATTGTTTTTCTCAAATTTTAACTCAAATTTTTCTGAAATTTTAATTAAAATCACAAGATATTCATTCACATTAACTAGACCTCATAAATATTACAAAATATTTCTTGACCTATAATAATTAATTTTTTTTTTAATGTAAAACATTGCCCAAAAAATTAGCAATTTAAGAACTTAAATTTCAAAAATTAATGAAACACTCTTTAACAATATGCAAATATTTTGAGTTTTACTAAGCAAACTTTAACTTTTTCTATTGCAACTATATTTCTTATGCAAAAGAAATAAAGTAAACAGGTTTTCCATATTTGCAATAATAATTCAACTTATTTTTCAACCTTATAGCGAATTTTCATAACACAATAAATAAAATAAACTAGATAAAGGTTTACTACTGTCAACTTATTCTTTGCAACATAATATTAGTTAATTACTTGTATGAGATATAAATAGAGTATTATTGGTTATCAAATAATACATTTTTCATTATTAGTCAAGCTTATAAAGTGTGCATTCATTAGTATAAGCACAAGACAGTGGAATTTGTGCTGAGCAGAAATTGATAATAAGCATGTTTGGTAATTAAACACTGGGGTTAGGCTGATCATCTAACAGGGATATATGCTTCACATCCATGAGACCTCAGTCGTGTAAGTAGATATGGACACTGAAGGCTTTGAGTTCCATATGAGCTATCGTGTTACTTAGTTTAGAGTTTATAATTATCTGACGCATGCTCAGTTTCAAATTTAAAAATGTAATTAAGTATGAAAGAGTCATCTTCTTTTATTATGACAACTTACTTGACTAAAAAATAAATTATTTATTCAATGTTTAGTTTTTCTTGTACTAGTATACTATAAATAAATATTTTTAAAACATGATGTTAAACATCTTGTTGAAAAATATATTTTATAGATAAATAAATTAAAGCAGTTCATCTATAATTATTCATAAAATGTTTAGGTAAAGCAAAAGATAAATATCGTGATTTAAATTAGTTTGTTTTGAAGATGATTTTGGTTTTTTATGTTAATGCTATCTTATTATTTATTTAATGGTTAAAAACGTATTATTTAAAAAGTGTATATTTTATTTATTTAACGGTTAAAAATGTTTACCCAATTTTGATGTGAAAGTATATATTTTGTATGTTTTTTGTAGAGCTATTTGATCTTTTAGTAATAAACAAATTGACTATTTGTTTATTATTAAAATATAACAAACAAAAA
>JAPDSC010013565.1:37484-67946 GCA_026290005.1 Latrodectus geometricus | reverse complement strand
TCTCATCGATTAAATTAGAAAAATCTAAAATACTATTTTAAAATAGAATATTTACTATAAATAAAATATATGAATACATTTTACTAATTTTCTTAACTTTAGATTAAAATATTCTGATTTATATTAAATCGGTAAAATTTTTAATTTAAATTGATGGATTGAATATCTGATATGTCAAAAAAATGCGCATTTAAATTTTCTCGATAATATCGTTGGCGCAATTCCAAAAATATCAAAACAGCTTGAAATGATAAATGAAATGATATATATGAGATAAGGAATATAGTTGACAAAATATTGTATAGAAAGTCTAGGTGATGAATATAAGGTAATAAACTAAAATAAAAATAAAACGTTTTTATTGACTTTATCATTAACATGAATCAGAAATCCTTTTATACACTTTTTAATTTATGAAACATTTTCATTTAAAATATGTTCATAGAACAAAGCTGTCGATAGAAAAAATAAATTCTGAAAAACTATAAATTATTATTGGAAAACTAGTTATATTAAACTGAAATGGAAATTTATTTTCAATAATGGTTATTTAATTACAGTTACAATTGACATTTAAAATATAAGTAATTATAATTAATTGTAAAAATATATTTTCCAAATTTCATTTAAAATATTTTCTTAAGAAAAGAGAAAATTCTTATAAGGTTTGCTTTTAATTATGATGAAAGACAATTTGTCGATGTTTTCTCTTGATTGTCAAGGTTTCTTTTTGTTTTGTATGTTTTCTTTGTCAATGAAAAAGGATCTTTATTTTGTTTCAAGTTTATTTTTCTTTGTTATTTCATGGTGTTTTGTTGCCTAAACTAACAAATATTAAGAAGTATAGTAGACTATTTATTCGAAACAATATTTTTTTTATTATTTATTTAATTGCGTCGATAAAATGAAATCAAATTTTAAGCTTTTGGATAATTTATAAAGTTTGTTGTTCTCTTATTTATAAACTAGAAAAATACAAAACAAATGACTTTTCTTATGTGAAACTACTTTATAAAATATATTTCTAACATGAATTTTACTAAGCCTACTTTTAACATAGGCAAATAAAGCCTAGTTTTAACATTTATGACTTTTTTCTAAAAGTAAAATCTATCCTTTATTTCAATGATGACAATCTTGCAGCATAATTGAAAATTATTTTTTTATATTCATTATTATTTCAAATTAAGAAAACCCACATCGACTTTCATCTAATTACTGAAGTTCATTAGAAAAATAAATAATTAAATGGAATAAGAATTTGAAAAATTTATTGTGCATAGCAATCATAAGAAAATCTATAAAGTTTAATGCCCTTTTACTAAATACTTAATACTATTGTTCATATAATTACTAATTTCTTACATAATATTATAAATTATTTACTTTTATCTTCAAAATTAAAGATAAAACAATTTTATTTACCTCTCTTGTTCATACTGTCTAATCGGCAGTTATTTAAATCATTGAAAAAGTTATTTCCTTTTTAATATTTTGCAAAAGGAAATAAAAATATAAAATTATTTTTAAATTAAAATATATTTTGCAGTCATTAGGTGACATAGAAAATGTAAAAGAGCAATGATTTTTTTCGCTGTTTGAAATTAAATTAATGTAACTTGGAAATGAAAAGATATAGTGTTTCAAATGTAATATCATTATATTCTCTAGCAATTTTATAACTCCATTATCTAAGGAAAAAATGAATGTTTGGAAATAAAAACTATGTAGTAGTTATTTTTCAGATAACAGGTACTAAGTTTTAGGCTAGTTGAAATAGGGTTACTATTCTGCTTATGAAGTATAGGTATCTTCAAATATAAGTCTTGAGACGAATCAAAAGTAAGAATGAAAAACACTCGTAATCTATTATGTTAACACACATCTCAGGTACGATTAACTAATATACTACAATATAACTTGTTTAAAAATAAAAACTAGTTATATTGTAGAGTTATTTTTCAAATAACAGGTAATCAATTTTAAATTAGTTGAAACATGGTTACTATTTTGCTTATGAAGAATTGTTATGTTCAAATATAAGTCTATGTCTCAAGACGAATCAAAAGTAAGAATAAAAAACACTCGTAATCTATTATGTTAACACACATCTCAGGTACGATATCAAAATCCCTACTTGTTATTTAAGTTAAAAAATAACAAAATCCTTAAAAACACTATTAAAAGTAATGGCTGAAACCATATTCCCTATATATTTACTAGGATTAAATATTTTTGAAAAATGTTTTTTTGTTTGTTTGGCGAGTAACAAAATTGGGCTTATTATTGCTAAATCTCATCCAATTTTGCTTGGGTTCTAGATAATAGAAAAGGGGACTATAGAAAATTATCAATATAATTATGTTCGAAATAAAATATCTTTTTTATTTTTAAAATGCATTGAAATATATTTTTGCCTTCTAAATGCTAATTCATTCTATAGACACATTTTATGTTAATACTTTTATTTACAGATACTTGTATTTTCAGATTACTGAAATCAGTAGTAATATAATATTAAAGTTTAGTACCAAATAAAATTTTAAAAGGTAGGGACTTTTATTAGAAAAAATGTAAATATGGAAAAGGCTATAAAAATCTTATAAACCAAAAGTTTGTTCATAACTCAACGTAACATTAACAAGTTTTATATTGAATTTCATTTTACTATTGAACCAATTTAATCGAATGAAAATGAACGTTGACCGATCCAAATGTTTTTAAAATAGATTTTTTTCCCTGATCAGATAGAACTTCAATTTTGCCAGTACTTTTTTTTCCCTTAGGTGTCATTTTATTTCCTTTTACATTAAAAAAAATCAATCCACATTTAACATCATCATCAACCTACCAAAAACTCATGAAGCGTGAAGTTTTGGCAAAAATAACTAAAGTCACGTGAAAACTGTGAACTGAATCTCGACAGAAAATGATATTTAATTTATTTTAATATTCGTTTTATATATATATATATATATATATATATATATATTCACATACATAAAATATTATAGTGTAGATTGAATTTGATCATGTTTAAAGTAGCAATGTAAAGTAAAATCTTTCATTAAAATGGTATTGTTTCGTTGTTCATGATTAGATAAAAATTTCATGGCAAAAAAACGAGCAGTCATTAATTTTGAAAGTTACTAGTAATGCACTTCTGAAAGTAGTAATTTCAATAAATAATATTACATTTTTTTTGTTAACGAAAGAAGATATTTGTTTATTGATAGCTATTATTTTAAATGAAAGATATAAAAGTTTAAAACATTTCATTTATTGGTTTTCAGTAGTTGCAATTAATAATAAACAACTTATTTTAACAAACTACTTAGTTACAGTAAACACCAATAAGCAATGATACTTATTAAACATATTTTGTAAATAATAAACAGTAATTTTTTATAAACCAATTTAAGTAGAGTTGTTATATCGAGAAATACTATTTGTAATGCTCTACAAGAATTATTCAACTATGGCAAGTTGCAAATGCAGTATTTTATAAAAGTCAATTTTGTCGCATATACGTCAGTCAATAAGCTGTAGATTAATGATTTGCAACTTGTATGATTGCTTCAAAAAATTCTGAAGGATTTTAACTTTTATTATATTGGCAAGTAAATGTGCACAACCAGAAATCCTGCAAATAACATTTAGTGCAATTTTATTGATATATTTTTGAGCCATTCAGTGTGCTTAGATACTATTTATGGAATGTTTAACTGTTAATTTCAATCATGTAAATTAGGTTTTTCTAAATTTTCTCTCTTACATTTATATTATAACTTGAGAATTATAATTGATGTTAACACAACTTTCACATTTAAAAAATATGATTACACTAATCACATTTAAGTAAACTTATTAAATTAACAATGGTTGCTTATACCTTGCTTGCAAATTTACCACTCGTAACATTACTGCCAAAATTTCTAATTTAGAATACTATTTCATTATCAATATAGTTTTATCCACGCATAAACTAAGCAAGTCTAATGGGAATATTCATTCTCATTTAAACATATTTTATGATGTGAGGACAAAAATATTGACAGAAGGTGAATTACAAGGGAAGTTGCATTGTTTTCTTTCCTCATTTATTATGAACTCATAAACAAAAAACACAGACTCTAAGTTGACAGGTTATACAAGAGACAGACCAGAAAATGTGTCCCCCACAACCGGAATCACAACATTGACTCGGTCAATTTCCTCGGCTTTCCGGATGATATGAAAACTCAAAACAAATGATATTATTTCTGTTAAAGCTTTGTTTTCACGATAAATTTCCAAACAAGACCCCAACAGTCCAGGAAATCTTTGCACCATAAATCGTCCCTATAATTTTTTTTAATCCAAATTCACTAAGGATCAAATTATAATTCGGATGAACCCGGCTTTAAATCATTTCCGTTATGGTCTATTTTACTTAAATAAGTGAAATTTAAAAAAATGTATTTATCTTTTCAAAGTTCTGGTTGCTCCTTCACACCTTTGGTTGCGTTCCATTCGTCATCTTTACTCCAATGCTTTCCCACTGACAACCTTTTTGATAAATATCCACTTGGTCATAAAAACTTTATTGTTCGCAAGTTACGCTTTGAGAATTCTGTCTGACTGTGTTCCGCTTAAAATCATTTAACTACTCTCAGGAGACTTGATAACAAGAAAGAAATAAACTATTCAAAGTTATTATATAATAATGAAGAGAGCGGTATGTGATAAAGGTACAAACTGTACATAATTTGTTTAAATAGATACTTTAGTTTCTACTCATGCAGATTCTTAATTCATGCTGTTAAAACTAGGAGAAATTAAATCTTGCTTTAAGAAGTTTTCTTTATACCATATTTCTTCATAATGATTATTAAATTGGAAAACACTTTTAAAGAAAATATAAATATTTTATTACCTTAGCTAAACTAAGAATAGAAAGATGTGTTATTAAAATAAAACATTATTAATTTAAAAATAATAACAAAATATGCTATATTTGCTTCATAATCATTTAAAGCAGTTTTACGTGGGTCTTCAAAGTTTTCTATTCGTGTATAGATTGCATGTCTAAAAGCGTTCAGGTAATTATTGATGAATAAACTACTATTTTAACTCAAATGATTTGAAACTTTTTACTGTAAAGAAATTCATTCACCAGTTTCAAGAAAGAGATAACATTTATGTTTGTAAAAGAAATTTTTGTGTAAAAAATCCTCATTGAGATTTATATCGAAAATTAAAGTTCACGTTATTTAATTTGATGCCTTTTTCACAGACAAAAGTAACAATGCATTATAAGCCATTCCGCAAGACCTAAGAATGAAATTTCATCTTTAAATACAGGAAATTACCTCAAATATAGGAGATTGTTCTAAGTATCAAAAGTTATTTATTGTGGCACATTTTAGTTGAGATATTTAAGATGATTTTCATATTTTTAAGTACAATGTAGATTTAAATATTTTTACCAAACTACTGATTGTTTACTTTGATGTTCTGTATGTTATTTGAATATATTACTGATTGTTTATAAATAATAAATTAAGTAAATTCCATAGACAATAAGTAGTTTTATTAAAATGTTTTGATAATAGGAAAAATAATATCAAATTTATATTTTCCAATGCAATATATAGGTATTGAATTTAAAATCTTTTCCACACAATAAGAAAAATAATTTCTAGAATAAGCTTTTATGTATTCAAATTTAATATAGTATTCATTTGTTTCGTCAAAAAAATGAATTGGTTATATTTTATTCAACATATTCTTGACAACTAAATAGAAATCTCTTATATATAATAATATATTTTTATCTATTTATAATTTTCAAATGCATCAAAATCCTTCACAGTTAGAAAAGAAATCCCATATTGTCCTAGTATAAGGCTTAAGAAATTTTATGTTCAATTGTTACAATTAAATGGAGCCTAAATTCAATCTATCATATTCTTCGAAGCTCTGTATTTGTTACAAAATACGTTTAATACAGTAAAGTAGTGATCAGCAAGAAATTTTGAAGTTCTTCTGATAAATAAGTTGGCATAATAATAAACATGTAAGGTAATTAAGAGTGTAAATCTTTTTTCCAATTATTTACTCACTTCCCATGATACTAAATTGATCGCAAATCCTCGAATAGCATTAATATTTTGACAGAAATATAGCAGCGAAGACAATTGAACAAGAAATGAAACACGTAAGTAGACAAAGATGAAGCATTAAATCAGTCCAACAATTTTAGCTAACACAGATGGCTTCAAGATAACTGATAAATTACTTCTAGAAATGGATCGTAATCTAAAGAAGGTGTGGTCACGTTCCTTCGACAGCTTTCACCGGATGGGAACATAAAAATTGGTTGTAAAATCGGCTTCTATTAATTTATAACATCATTGATAAAACAATGAAAAAAATACTGTTCATTTGTATATATATTCATTTAATTCTCTAAATTAAGAATTTAATTCATGATAATAAAAAGTGTCGAATTTTGTACGTGTCACACAAACTTTTTATACAAATAAAAAAATCTATTTATTTAAATGTAGTATATTTTTAACTGATAATTTTGTAAAGTCAATAAAGTCAATTTATTTTTAAATAATAAGGTAAATTTTAATTGAATTTATGTTTTTTTTTTTTATTTTTTTGTACTTTCTGATTACTTATTTAATTCATTTATTTGTTTATACATGTATATCACAGTGAAGATGAATTAGGAAATAATAATCCAAGGTACTTCAGAAACATTGCCAAGCAATTTTAAAATTCAGTCAAGCAAAAAATATCAGTTACTGATTATCTTCTTAATAAATCTCTCAACCTCAGCAAATGGTGCTTTATCAGATGGTGACAGCAATGTCTTGTCCATTATGTGATTCAGCATCCAATTTCTTCAATGCATTAGAGAAATATTGTACTCTTCAAACCCAAAATTTTTGTATTGCCTATAGAAAAATAGGTAAATTAGCATTTTTACTAGAATTCATTCTAAGCGAAATATTTTGAGTAAGATATATATCATTGGGTCAAGAGAAAAATACTCCAAGTCGTTTATGTTTTGTGTATAATTTAAAACCCTTACATTGATAAAACTTATGCACTCTAATGATGAAAGTTAAGAGTTAAGTATTCTTCTGTGTAAATTAACTGTAATAGCATTAAACTTTGATAAAAATATTAAGATGCCAGCAATAAAGATATTAATCGGTTAAATCGTAGAATCCCAATACCAGAGCTGAACCATAGAGATTCATCAACGTATAAGTACCAGATGTTTTTTTGCACAATACTGGATATTTATTACATTTTAAATATGAAATATTCACAAAGTTGTAATATTTGCACTATAAGAAATCTCGTATTTTACAAAACCAACTAATCTGTACTAAAAATAAAACACATATCATTTGATTTTGAGGTTAATAATATATTCTTCATAAGAAATTGCACGTTTTAGTCACTAAAACAACACCTTATAAGATCATATAAATTCGTAATGATTGCTAATGATAAAAAATTGGAAACAATTCTAATGAATTCGATTTATTTAATATAAAATTTGATTCTTTTGAGCGGAAATAACAAAAGCATATGATTTGGCATGCCTTAAATATGTGTGTTAATCATTACTTCAAATTACTTTTGCAAGCAATAAGGATTTGAGTTTATAAGCCATCAGGATTCCGGTGACTGATATCTCTAATTGTAGTTATCAATTACGATTTCTCAATGGTATGGATGAAAAAAAGTCAAGATATTTATCAGCTAGGGGATGAATTTCAATGTCTTTGCCAGTTCATAATACGATGAGCAAAATTTGGCCTAGAATAATTCTAAGAACTAAAATAATGCTAAGAATAAAAACAAGAATTACCTTTAAAAGAGAACCGTTAATGTTTATGGTGATAGCAGCTTAACTTTGATCTGCATCAATGAAGGAATGAAAGCTAAAAGAGAGTTATCATAACAGATATGTATAATACCACAACATAAAATTATTTTAAAAGTTTAGTTGGGTATGATCACTATAGAAGTTAATATTCACAAGCGATGAGTAGATGATTCTTTGACAGAAAGATTTCCTGATCAATCGCAGTGATGGAGACAAATAACATAAGAGGATAATTTTTCAATTTAGCTAGAATTATTGCTTTATTGCACATCATGATAGCTTTTGGGTGTCATGATTTTAATAAGTGAGTCTGGATGCCTAGTTACATCAAATATCATGAAAGTGACTTTTCGTGATTTTAGGTACAGTGTTGAATTTTGTTGTTAATTTGCAGCTTGAATTAACTGTACAGCATTGTTTTTTTTTTTTATCTCGCAATACAGCAAGGAATATTATTCGTACCATACATTCCGGTATGGCAAGTTCGATGCTGACAGTCCCTTGTTATTTATTTTCTTGGACTAATAGTAATTCTGAAAGCCCCAAAAATTCAAAACCTGGAAAAATGTCAGCAGCTAAGCATAGCTGTTTAATATTCTTACAGTAGAATAAATCAACCCCACCAATTTATAAATTTTGTTGCTCTCTGTTTGCTGTAGATGATGATAACTATCTCTTGAAATATATGGAAACAAACAAACCTAAGATTTCTAAATGTTCATATGGATGATAATATATGTAACAGCTAATTTTTCATGCCATTTAAGCTTTTTTTGTATTATTTTTTGAAGTTTGGTGATTACAAATTTGTACGTCTGAGGATTTTAACTTGTTTATTTTAGATTCATTACATACATTCTATTTTAAGATTATTTTTGGTGTTAAAATTTCAGCGTCGAGTAAGTGTAGTAACACATAATATTGTGATGGCTGTTTTGGTGAGTGAATTTTATTAATAAAAGTTAGAAAAAGTATTTCATAATCATTTTCTGGAATGAATTCTGATATTTAATTTAACCTGAAAGAGAGAAATTTTAAATAAAGCTTTACATAATGATATTCTCCTAAGCATTACTTTTATTTTCACAGCTTTTTAAATAATCCTTTGGAAGCATTTATGGATATATGGTCAAAGTAATAGATTACAAAAACACTTACATATTATCCTGTGATATTTATGAAGGGAATTCTACCAGCATCACTAGTAAACCATTTCCAAATACAAGGAATATAGTTTAAAATATAAAAATAACGATGGCAGGGAAGTAAAAAACTCAATTAATGCCTGTAATTTAAAATATTACGTTATGGAATTTTATGCGTGTAGATGTAACAAATGCTATTATTAAAATTCTCTCATTTAAAAGTATCTTTTTATATTATAGTATTTTAACTAAACAGCATTTTTCTTGGCTCTTTAATCGATGGTAAATCAGTCCTAAGTCCTATGGTTTTAAAATTATAAAGTGTATTTGATTGTTTATATTTTAATTATTTTTTATTTTGATAAACAAGAGTGTATTCTTAAACTTCCCACAAAATATTTTCATGATATCCTAAAGTGTAAAAAATGAATTTAAATTAAAAAAAAAATAAAAAAAAATAAAAAAAATAAATTGAAATCAATTTTGAAATAACTGCAGGCTTTATATATTCATTATGTGCAATTCGCTTACATTTCCATCATGTAACTCCTATAACTATACTATTACATTTAAATATTTATTTTAAAAATGGTAGACAGACATTTCTGTCGAGTCCTATAGCTAGCAGAACTAATGTTTTCTTCAAAAATAAGATATGACTTTAATATTTCCTGTTCTCAATCTTTCTGAATAATATGGTGCCAAATAAATATCATGATCATTCGAATAATAGAAAGAGTGGCGAGAAATTATCTATCTCGCCAATGGAGTTATTATTCGGCATCAACTTTTCACGTCTAAGAAGTTTCCTTTTTTTTCCCAGATATATACCTTTCTATTGTGTTAGTTTCGATGTATTTATGATTTGAGGTGAGAGAAATCATTGTTGTGAGGGAGTTTCTTTCGTTACGGTAACTGGATTGTATTTTTTTTTTCTCTTTCGTTCAATTAGATGAATGAAGTTACAGTTATTCTGAATGGAGTAAAATATGGATTTACGCACTTGCAATATGCTGCATATTTTTGTCTTTTTGAATTTAAATATTCCGCAATGATACCTTTCGCAAAAAGTACTCCGGAAAAGAATATGTCGCTTGATTGCCAGGCAATTGAGTTTGCGAAGGTGGATATTTATTTGGTTTTTCAGTTACCGGCTTCCGATGGTGTCGCGTTTGTGAGCTGCTTTGAATGAAAGGTATGGCTTTTTTATGGTTTTCTACAATTTCAGTTTGTGCTTAGAAATTAAAATATGATATCTTAGTTTTGGGATATTTCATAGTCTGTTGAATAATTGAATATAAACTATTTCGTCAATATATATATTAAAATATTGTAGTGGGCACAAATATCCAAAATTTTGAAATAAATGATAAATAAAACAGCAAAAATCTTTCTTAAATTATCTTAATTTAAAATAATATATATTAACCCACGAGAATAAGAGTTGAATATATAGTATGGGATACGATGAAAGGATTACTGTATCAGACAAAAAGCAGTAATTGTACGACCAAATATTATTTCTTTTGATAAGAAACCCACTTGTATATCACTAATAATAATATAATTGATATTTAAATGAAACTGTTTCTGAGAACAACCACCTCCTAATATATTCTGCATCATCTCAGTTGCACAATCTATTTCTTAAAAAATTAAATTTATGTATAAAATCAGTTAAAGGAAAATTGAAAAGCATACAATGACACTATAAAAATGTCTCGAGTAAATTTAGTAGAAGGATTGTAAAATCTACTTGATAAGAGCCTTAAAACAAAGATTCAGGTTTTGGTATTGATGGCATCTTGCTAAATATTAACATGGTCCACTATCATATTATTAAGCGTAGCAGAAATGTTTCATTCTTATTCAATGGTATTTCGACCAAAGAGCGTTGGATCTTGAACACTAACTTCAAGTATCTTTAGTACTCTAAAAGCTTTAGAATTGATTCTATACATAATCGAAAAAAAAGATCATATCTCTGTTAATGTCTGCAGTGATACAACATTGGACAGCGAGAAAAAGTTTTTGGAGGATGTAGAGAGCAGTATAGCTAGAAAAATGGTATCAACTTGAATGAAATTAACTTGAATGACATTTAGAATAACAATTGTTTAATATTGGGAAAGATAATACTCATTTCCTTAGCCCTTCAGCATCATGATTTCTGTTTCCAGTTTTAAGTTCTATACAGAAAACGCTTATCTAACAAATAGCCTCAACAAAGACATATTATTTGTGTACATATTCCCTTTACATTGAGCTCCCTGATGATTGTAAAATTAAACATTGAACATTCAGACATTTTCTGTGGTATTTTGTGATTTCCAAAACTTAGTTTATTTTTATGCCTGTGTAATATTCATTCATTTCAATGTGACTGACTGGACGCTCGTCAGCCACAACAAATACTTAGTAATTTAGAATTACGTTTAAGTAACGGTGTCAAAAATTTGCTAACACTTCTTTTTTCAATGATCAAGTGATAGGACATTAATGTATTTTTATTTTATGATGTATTATTGAGAGAATCTTTAAGAATGATTATCTTTCATTTGGTTAGGATTATTGACATAAGTCTTCCCAAACATAAGTCAAGTATAGAGCTAAGTAAATATAGTTAATCAATATCTAATGCTATTTGCGGAGCAGCAAAAAGTTCATATTAGTGTATAATATAAAATATTTTTCTTCTAATAGAAAGCATATTCTCATAACCTTCTCTTTGCATTTTGCATCATATTAATGTCATACCATATGTCATACTGAGTTATATGCATAGCATAATCAACCAAACCAAATCCTACTCTTCAGTCAATTTTATTGCTCTATCCCAATTTAGTACTAATTTTCTAGATCTATCTTTAATTTTTGAACACCAATGTATATATGTCATAATGAATGCATAGTGCAATAATTCTATCATCTCAGTTTTATTTGATGTCTGCTTAGGGAACATCCTAAGTTGGGGAAAATAAAATAAACTGGCAATACATTTAAAGTTAAATTGTATCAAAATATTTACTATGATGGTGTAAATGTTTTGTAAATAATGATATTGGGAAAGCAAAATGAATTGCTTACAATGTGGTTTAATATATATGGTTTGATTTCACTTTTCAAAGGGAAAGATCACATGTTCATCCTCGACTATCGTTGAACATTGGAAAGGGAATATTACATTTCTATTTTCTCCATAAATATTTTCCGTAATAAATGCTAAGTTATTTTCTCCAATATGTCAGCTGAATATGGTTCAATATTTAAGAAAAGATCTCCTGAACACTCTGTAATATACAGGAAATTCCTACATCACCTTTTACATAAAATATTATTCAATATGTGAAAAGTCAAATGATATGTGGTTTCACTTTAAGGCACATAATATCTTAGAGCTGAAACTGCTAGTTTTAACTAAAAAATATCATATAGATCAGAATAAATGCTAAATTTGAATCAAAGAGTTATTAAATATATATTTACACAATATATGAAAATAATTTTTCCAATTTATTATTGTATTTTTTTTAATTTGAAATTTTTTTAAGCTTAATTTTTCAGCATAGAAATTTATATTCTGAAAGAAAAATATTAAGTTTTAAAATTAATTTTATAATTTACAAGATAATTTTAGAATTTTAACCATAATGTTACGTATTTGTAAATGACATCAAAATCTGTTTATTAAAAAAACACATCTCAGAATATTTACTTTCGTTAGAAAATACAATAAAAATATGTTACCATTGTAGAATTCTAGCTTTAAAAGATTTCAGAAATAAACCAAAGTTAATTTAGAATTCTGTTAAACTCCTTTTTTAGCATTCACATTGAATAACGACCTTTGATGACCCAATTACAAATTCTTTTCTCGAAGAGAATTTGTAATTGGTTATTGGTTTGTTGCCATTCTGAATTCTTACATATTTATTACTATGCATATATTGGTTCGTGATTTGACATACCAGATAAATCAAATTTAATTTCGATAAAAGTTCCAGAAGGTAAATCCAATGGTTACAAATTTTGCAAATATTACTGGGAAAAATAATTTATCCTTCATATTTAAATTTGCAAACACTAGGGCATTTGAACTGCGGCTTACAATCCTTTCATTGAATTTTTTACGGACTGTGCGAAATAAAAAATCTTTTTGAAACGATGTCTAGAATTAAAAATGACACACCCATTTTACAGTTTCTTGTGTATCATTCACTTTGTAGTACAAGCAAACATATGAAATCATTACTATACATCTTATTTATAAAAAACAGAACTAATTACTAGCTTAAATTGATAATTCTCTCAATAAAACATGTTCATATCTTCAACCACATAATTTAAGCCTTTCAGAATATTTTATAAGTTAAAATCTTAATATGAGTAAGGTTTTAAGGTATTAAAGTCAATTTTTAAAACTAGATAATTAGTCAATTTTAGGAAATATATTCTATTATAGTTTATTTAGAATTTTACAACTTTTTTATGAATTTTTATTCGCCTTTTACACAATTCTTTTACGTTTAATTGATTTAAGTGAACAGATTTATCTTTTATTTGAAGTTAATCATCAAATAGAAGAAAAGAATCACAATTATTTTCCAGTAACTCTAATTATATAACAATAAATAATTCTTCATTTTTTAATTTTTGTGTTTATTACATAATTAAATGTGAAAATCAATCTGAGACTTATACATGAATCGCCTATAAAGTAATACACTCAGTTGACAAATCCTCGTTTATGTAAAATATAGCTTTTTATACTATAATTTATTCATACCTTAAGGTTATTGAAAATTAGAAAATGTATTAAAATAGTGATAATAAAATACAACATTTTAAAATATAATTAGTAAAAAGGCTTGAAATAAATCAGCTTCAAATATTTTTCGAAATGTATTATAAATATTTATAAAATTAATATATAGCAATTTTATCTACTATTGATTAATGAGATAATAGATCACTTATATACAATTATTACAGCACAATTTTATCACAATATAATTGATTTTATTCAGCATTTGTAAGTATAATCAAATAATTCACCCATAAATGAATTCATAACTACTTAAGTTACAAAGACATGATAATATATATACATATATAAATTCGACAATGATTGATTATTTTGAATTAAATCAAAGATTACTATTTTCATTGATTATACATGCCAGGGTTTTTCGAAATCTTTTAAAATTTTAAGAGCAGTTTAGAAAATTTAAAGAGGATATCGTATCAAATACTTGTGTTTTTTAAACATATCGATTACTTCAGTTGAAAATTATAAATAAATTTGCATTATTTTCTGAAAAATGGAGACATGATTGCAATATATATGTAAGCAGGAACCCTGAAAGGCATGATTTCTTTGAAGCATGTAAATTTAACTGCTGGTAAGATGTAATTTGCGAAGAAAACAATTTATATACATTAATAACTAATTTTAAACACATTTATAGGTCAATTTGAACATTCAAAGGTAATTGTGAATCAAATAATAACAATAGAAAAACTGTTTTACTATTGTATTTCATTTTTGTAAATGCGAATTGTTAATTGTTAAATTATTTGAAATTCTCAGAATAATTTGACCCTGAAGGAAGCCTAATTCATTCCAATTTTTCCTTTTCCTTTTTTAAACTAGTTTTTCTATTTTTAGATAGTTAAGCTGTTTTTAATATTTTTATCCTATATTAAGCTTTGAAGTGGAATCACTACATATGGTATTTTGTGAAAACATTAATGAATTATTTAAAATTCCTTTAGGGAATTTTTAAAACCATTAACTTATTTTCCATTTGTTCTATTTTAGACGAATAAATGAAATCATTCTGAAAATGATATTAATAATTCGAAAGCATGATACATAAATTAATAAGATTACTATGTTTATTATTTTAGAAAAACTTGGTAAATCATTTCCACATTATTTATGCAAAACCTTAATAGAAAATTAGTTTTTTCATTGATAGGAAACTATTACGGAAATACGAATTCTTCTAAACATTATCTTGAGATACTTTAAGAATACAATTCAATGAAACATTATGCAGTTATTAATAATCAACGATATAAGTCAATTATTTATTAATATTTTTTTTATAAAATTTAGAGAATTATTGTTTTATTTTTGATAATTTTAACTAATATTTTGATAAGTAAAGATAAATATATTTCGATAAATTAGGTGACATGTATCTAAGCAAGAAAATAGTATCAAAGCTTTATTTTTAAGTTGTTTTCTTCCCTTTTAACTATCAGAAAATAATCTTAAAGGTAAAATCTATTATTGTCAAGAGATATTAAATGATATTTTTTATTTTTACTTTTTTAACTGGCTCATAAAGGAAACTTTTATTTTAAAAACAGTATGAAAACAAATATTTTTAAATATCACATTTCGACGTGTACACCTAATATGTATATGGTTACCACAGAGTTTTGTATTATTACGCATATTTTGGTGGTAATAAAATATTCAACAATGTAAGTTATAAAATACGCATTAAAATGAATTCAATATTCCATTGTTTTAATTCCGTGTTGAATGCCTTAGCGCATATTCTATCTTTAAGTAGAACAATTTTTAACGAGTTGATTTTAAGAGAAAAATACTGTAAAACTCACTCATAGGCTCCTTTTTAAAGATTAAATTGATGATATCTTCAAATGTATTTTTAGAAATCAATTGTTGTTTTAATTAATAAAATGTCTTTCTGAATGCATGTTAAAAATAATGAAATAAAGCAAAATGAATTTACAAACGAATTATGACTTTTCCTGTAAGCATGTAATAGTAATTAAATTCATAATCATTTTTTAATATTTATTATTAATTAATTATTATAGCTATGTATCAGGCAATAATTAACTACTCTGTATAAAAATAATCTTTGTTTTTATATGTTAGTCTAACTAAATATTAAATAAAAAAAAACTTTTACTTTATTTTCGAATATTTAATTTCAAATAAATGTACTTGGTTAAGTTCTCTTTTCACAATTTAGTATATTTTGGTAAAGATAATAACACCTTGATCTTGCAATTTCTTAAAATATTAGGGTTTATCTATATTAATTAATATATTTGCTGGTTTAATAATGCTATTAATTTGAATATATTGAGTATTAAACGCATTTTTTGCATGTAATTAAAATAATTGTAACAATAATGTTCTCAAGGCTTAAATTTTTCAAATATAGCATCGTTTCATATTCTATTATGTTTTGAATTTACAGTGGTTTGAAGTATTAACTTGAATTTTTAGTGCAGATAAATTTATTTATAATCCAGACAAAGATTTAATGTTCATGATAAATTAAATTACATTGTCGTAGAATTATGAGGCCAACCTCAATAAATAAGGTGAAACAATTTAATTTTCCTTCTAAAGCTCCATTGGGGATTTCGGGAATTTTGGCGAAACAAAAGAAGTAAAGACAAACTTGTATTTAGTTTCTACACAAATTTTGTTCCAGGAGACTCCTGAGACTGAATCTTGCTGAAAATTGTTAGAAATGAGAGCTTTTTCATGTCTTATCCGGAAGAGAATCTTATAAATCTTATGATACTTGTAACGTGAAACATAATAACAGTTTCAGTAAGTAAAATCATGTTACGGTGAAGAATCTGTTAACAAGATTTGTGGTGTAAAATGTCTCATTGTTCTGAATTACTTCATTCTTTGTTGTCGAGCTGGAAGTAATTACTTAAAGGAAACTTATTACGATTAAAATTTTTGTAAATAAATCTACGCATTGATGATTATAATTCTTCCCGATTGTTAATTGTACATTCTTTATTAATGTTTATTAATTTAATTTTGTAACTTAATTGTATTATTATTTGTGTTTTATTACGGTTTGTTATAAATAAAGGAAGTTAAGCGATGCGCAAGAAGTAATTGATAACTAATTGAGTTTTTGAAACTTAAATTTCTGGTTACATGTATTGAAAAAAGAATAATTTCAAATTTCTAATTAAATAACAATTATTTTCTATACATTAAAAATGTGGAAAAGTAATAAATTTTTAATTTCATTACCTTCATATACATTAAGCATTTAAGGCCATAACTATTTAACTTTATAACTTTCACATTCTAAATAGGGGATTATTAACAAAACTATGAATTAAATACTGATAAAGTCTTCTAAGAACTATAAATTAAAATATTTAGTATTTATAAATTAAAAAGGGAGTTTGTTTTTATTTTGCTGTATTAAAATATATTATGAATAAATCAGAAATTAGAAAATAATTATTCCACTCTAAATAATATAGATAATCTGTAAGGCTGAAATATTTGCGTCTTACGTTACAGAAAACAAGCCTTTTATTGTAATATTACTTGATTTTGAGATTTTAGAATGGGAAATTTTTATATCTAAATAGTGTATCTTGACTTCAATGCTATAATTTTATTTAAAAATATAGAAATCATAGATTGTTATAAGCATGAAACAAAAGTTATATTTTGTGATTAGGTGATTGTAAATAACGTGTACATCGTTATATGCAAGCACATACTTCTTCAAAGAAAAATTAAAAAATTAAATCCTCAACTTTATAGTAAAAACGGCAATTTGTTATTTTGCATGAACTTCGGAACTTCTTATATAAGTTACTTAGAATTATTCAAAGTGCAATAAGTGCTTCGAGAAACGAACCATGTATTTAAAAGACATTTAAATGTTACAGTATGAAATTTAAAATTAATGCACTAGAAAAAATGAAAAATCTATAAAATCCTCTTTCAATCCTGATGTATCATATTCCTTGCTGGTATATCAATCTCGTTTCACTTCATGATTATTATGATGATTATACTTCATGATCATTATGATGATTATAATCATGATTCACTTCATGATTATTATCATGATTATATTCACTCATGATTATTATGATGATCTACACAATTCACTCTCTGAAGTATAATTATCATATGATGATTATACTTCATGATTATTATCATGATTATTATGATGATTATATTTGTGCCAACCATAATACGCTATCATCATTTAATTAAAATCAATACATACTGTGTTCCCCTGCATCATTCCTTTGATTACAATAATTATTCAATTTCTCTCTTTCGTTGTATAATAATTTATAAGTTTTCAGTTTTTGTTTAATGTAAACTTCATGTCACTCTTTGCTTTTTGAACAGTTGAGTCATAAAGCTGTCTGACATTTAAAATTCAGGTGTGGTTCTTGCCAGCCACCTATCAAAGGTTAAAAGCTGTAACGGCAATAAATGTTCGAAAAACGTAAGAAAGGAAATACTTTTTTTACCAATGCATTTTGCATTTCTTACTTTGACAGTCAGAATTTCTTTTACTGCATCACGCATATCGACCTGGCAGACCAACTGTAATGAAGGCCACTTCCGAATAAAATTTGCTCGGAAAACCACTCCTTTCTACACGCACATTTTCTGTATTAAATGGACTTCCATTATAACTACTCCCTCTTACATCGTTTTGGAGAAGTTTTCTAAAAGTTTAGAAACATAAGTTTGAAAGAAATTAGCAGTAAAAATATTTTTTCCACAAAATGCCAAAGATTCGTGTGGAATGGTATGATATCGTATCCTTTTACAGTTCATTTGGATTTAAATGGCATTAAAAATTCTTCAAAATTTGTTTCATATTAGTTTAATGAAATGCAAAAGTTCGAAATCAATAAGCATATAAGTTAAAAAGATGCGTTTTGACAGGGATTCATTTTGGAAGTAAATGTATTTAGGTTTTTAAACACACCACAGCTTTTAAAAAACACTCGTAGCAATAATTTTGCATTCAAAATAATATTATAGTTATTAAATGGAAATAAAATTTGTTTCCTTGAAAGTTAAGGTAAAAAAGTGGAATTTTACAACAATATTAAAAGTATGATATGTTGAATTATTCTGTATATATATTTTAACTACATTATAAAAGTAAATTATCATAATAATATCTTATTATAAAAGTAAATAGTTTATAGAATTTAGACTTATATTTGGATCTTGCCTTATTGCATTCTGAATTATTAAGAATAAACTTCGTAAAACTATTATGATATAGATACATTATTTATACTTGAAATGCTATTTTTATGAGACCATTAATTTGTATTAATAAAAGTGTATCAATGTAAAATTATTATATTTAGATTTATCTTTTAAACTGAAGCTTTATTTATATATATATAAGTGAAATTATAATAATGCTAAAATAATTTTGAATGAAATAACTTTAAAAAGAAACATTAGGCTGAAAAGTTTTATTTTAAACAAATGTTAAAAAACCTGACTTGAGGTACCAAATTTCAGTTATATTATAGGATACAAGGGGTATAAACTTAATGCCCAGAAACCAAGTAAAGCTATAAAAGGCAATTTAATAACATAATAACTTCGAGATAATATTCAATTTTCCAAGTTCTTATGACACTAACAAAACTGTATTGAAATGATTTAGAAACATTAAAATTACTTTCATTGTTGCAATTTCAAAATGAGTCTTTGTGCTATAGTTTTGTAAATGTATTTCTAAAGTTCCATGATGATGTTAGACAATATTTGAGTTCAAATAATCTTAAATATAGACATCTATTTTTAGATCATTAAATAGTTATTCCTTCAGATTTTTATTTCAATTGCATGATAAAATAATAGAATAAAAAACAAAATTGTGTGGATATTTTTCAAATACACATATTTTTATTTACATAATATTATTTACCAATTTTTATTATTTTATGCTGTTTTATATAAAAAGACAACTAAGATGTATTTATAATTTACTATAATTGTAAGTAATCTTAATATGCTATTTTATTTCTTCGTATCAGAACAGAAACTATTTTAAATATCTTAAAAAATACCTTTGAATTATTTTAAATATCCTTAACATGTTTTAAACATATTTAAAATACTTGTTAATGTTAAAATATTTTTCTATTGAATTAGCCTGTAATGTAAGAAATAGTATAAAAAAATATAATACCTAAAGACTTAGAGCTCAATTTATAAGTTAAATATCTTATTTATATTTTATGGATTTTTGTAAAATGTCTATTAAAATAAAAAAAAAAGTGTTCAATAAGTAAAAGTTCCATAAAAGATCTGCTTTACTAAGCTTTGCATAACAAACTTATAAAAAAGGTAAGTAAAAGTGATTCAATTACAATTAATTAATTCAAACTTCCTTTCCAGTTCCTGAACAGTTTTTCAATGACTTTGATCTAAAGGAAGGATATTTTATTTTTTATAAGCTCACACACTTAATTCCGTTTCTATAAATAATGCAAAAAGAATACTTCTGAGTCAACGCTTAAAAAGAATTAGCTGTAGGTAAATGTGTCATTAATATAATTACCATTTATCGGGGAAATGAATATTAGACATTAGATTGGTACGTCCATGTTCCATTACTCCTTTTTTCGAGATTAAAAAATACATCATTAAAGAGCCTTTAAAAATCAAAAAGCAATCCTTAAAACTACCTACTTTTAAATGAAGTGAATGGAACAGATGACTGAGCAAACAGGCAGATTCCGAAACAAAATAACATGGCAGATGTTTTTACTTTAATCAATAAAAAAATAACAAGGATTTGCCGTCATTTGCTTTTTAAAGTTTTGTATAAACAAGGAAAATTACCTTCAGATTAATTAAGCTAATTAGCCAGATAAAAGGGCTTACTGTTTTTTTTTAAATAAAACTAAAGAGTGGTTTTTCTTTTGATTTTCTATTTTTTGAATTCGTAAACGGTAATTTATCACTGAACTGTGAAAAAAAAGTGTCTTACCTACAATTAAATTAAAAAGTAGAAGTTCAAGTCCAATGGAATAAATAGCAATTCGTGATTGCCAATTGGAAGTGCTTAAGATGGAAAAAAGCATCTATTTTGAGTTCATCTATTTGATTACTATAGTTTAAGTTACCTTATATAATTATTTAAGGGAAGGTAGCAATTAAAGTTTGTGTAACAACAGTTGATGTAAATCAACAGATACTTTTTGAACTTTTCTATGATGATGCAGAATTTTGAAAGCCCTATTTATATCATTGAATAAATAATCCAAGAAGCATAGTGAAGTAAAAAGGATAAGAAAATCACATTAAAAATGTTCCAAATATAAATTCTGAAGGAAAAGGCCGGATTGCACGAACCTACAACGCTCACAAGTACTGTCGTACTTAAGCGTATCTATTGGAAACTTTAGAGAAAATTGTATTAATGTATGTGCCTATTCACTATGTACAGATAAGAAAAATTCTAGTATTATTAAATTTCCACTAGAGTTTGCATTTTTTCGTTCAAAATATAAATTCGTGATATCCTTTCAATCAAGAAAATGTTTGCAGAAAAATATGGAAGTCAAATTAGACGAAGAAGCTTCCAGCTTCTTTTAAGAGCCCTTAATCTCTGGATTAAACAGCCTAATACCAAAACAATATTCACTTGACATTTTATAACTATCTTTTGTATAACTCTGCCACATTTAAAACTTGAACTAAGCGAATTTTTATAGGTAGTTTAGCTAATAATTAAGGATATTATCAGAGAAATATCAATGAAATTGAGCCAGTTGATTGGATAATTTTATAAAATGTGTATTTACGTAGTAATTGAGAGCTATTTAAGGAATTTTAGCAAAAGCAAATAAATGGAAAGTGTTTAATTTAATGACATTAAAATTTTTGACTAAGCAATTTATTAACTTTATATGAAAATGTGAAATGAAACTGTTAGTGTTTTGGGAATTTTACCTGGTGATAAATTATTTTAACACATGAAGGACACCAATTTTTATAATGATTTTATCAATATCATATGTAATTATAATCTTTATTCGTAAATCTTGGATTTTTGGTTGAAATATGTTGCCCATTTAAAAATTTTAAGACAAATAATAAGTCGTTAGTTTTGAAAAATCAAATCAATATAATCTCAAATTATTTTCACGTCTAATTCGTTATTTGGATATTTCTTAATATTATATATAATATTTTCTGAATTATATTTACGATTTTTATTTAGTTATTTTAATTGGAAGGTCTAAGACATTTAAATTACTAAATGAAAACAAGTATAATACTTCCATCTGATATATCTATTAAATTGAAAAATTTATTGTTTCTTTTTAAAATATTGAGTACCATATTTAATTTGCTAAACTAATTTTGAAACTAAAATGTTGATGGAAAGCAGGATGTACTAGTATCCTTTCAAAATGAAGCATGATATTACAAAGCGAAATCCATTCAATATTGTTGCAAATGATTTTTCTTATTTAGGAGGTGAAAATATTTTAGGAATAAGGATTATAATCAATACCAATAACATTAAAAGTAATAAATTATAATGTTTTTATTAACAATATATAATAATCATATATTTGTACTATAAAACTGTAGTCACACGATATTTTTATTTATAGTATAAATTAGTATAATGTGATAGAAACTCCATAACTAAAGATTCACCTGATGTCTGACCAATGGATATTCAAAAAATATTACAGCAATTGAAATATTCTCTTGATCGTGAAGACTTAACAACTGAGCACAAAGTTTTTGAGTATAATAGTTACTATAATTCTATTGGTTCTTCTATCACATATATTTAAGTAATTCAAATTTAAAGTAGGAAACAATTGTAGAATCACTATAGCTCTTAATCATGATTTGTAATAAATTATAAGACAACAGTTTATTAAGATTTTTAAGCAAATATTTAAACTAATTCTGATGAAAAATCATGCTTTCATTACATTTATACTGATTTTATGAATTTCCTAAGAGTAAAACCTAAAGATTTAAAGAGTAATGGCAAAATATTTAAAAGCAAGCTTTTTTGCAATTACAATCAGCTAAATTAATTTCTTCATGAAAATATAATGCAAATATCAATAAATTTGAAATAGTAGATTGAGCAATTTAATTTCGAACCCAACCATGCTATGGAGTGCTACAAGCATACTCATTGGAGTTAAGATGGGAAAAGTCATGTAACTTGGAATATAGTTTCTTTTTCATGAAAGTGGTCGTATGTTTTATTTCTCATAATGACTAAATAAAAGATTTTAACACCATTTTACATAGGAGTCGAAGATATAAGAAATATCTAGATAACTCGAAGTTTATGCAAATAAATCGAATTAAAAGTGTAAAAATATTAAGAAATTAATAAATATACAATTACATATTTATTACATCAATTTTTACTTAAAAATGCCGGAAAACTTATGTGGAGTACATACATTTTGCGATATCAACAGAGAAAAAAAATATTCAATTTTTTGATTTTTAAATAAATAAAATATTTCTTAATAATGAGAATTACCAACAATAATTATTAATAGGATTTCACAAAAACGCCTCATGTTGCTTACAATATTTTTAAAGAGCTGTAGGAATATCAATGCTATCACAACAACATAAATTAATTATATTAATTGAAACAAAAATTCTTTCGTAGTGTAGGGAAAACATCATTTCCTACAATAGTGCTGAAACAAATTATTTAAATGTGAAATTCAATGCGAAAACATGCTAAATAAAAACTTTTAATGTTATAATCTAATATATAATGCTTAAATTTAATATATTTATAAATAGCCAGTTCACGATAATTGATTGAGTGATGCAAAGTAATTAATAACTTTATTTGTACTAAACTATTATTTTATTTTTCTAATGGATATGATATAGGGAATAAAAAACATCGAAATTAAACTCTCATTTACTTGTGTATATTTATCTCAAAAAACATTTCGATCCATATCCCATATCATTTCTTAAAGCTCATCAGAAAGCCATTTAAATGGACTCTAAGTTATGCAAAAAAAAAAAAAAATCCTTTATTACTTTTTATCCATTCCTGAATTAAATTTTCATGTAACGCAGCTACTGATAGCCACGATTAAAAACCAATTAAGCAGAAATTGCAAAAGTTCTTGACGAGGGATCATTCTCAACTTTAAATAAGAGAAACTCTGCAAACAACTCTGTAAAAGCTGAGATGAGCAACTCTAGTTAGCAAACTGCTTTCCACGCTTGCCTGGTTCGACTTTTGTGAAACTAATGTACTGTGTCCGAAAACATTCATTCGATTTTTTGGTTTGTAATCAGATGAATGGTGAAGTGATGAGATCCTGTTCAATGACGCGAGCATCGACGTCATTTTTATCTTTTCTACCGAGAGAAGGAATTAATCGGAAACATCTTTGGGAAAAGGGTTAATGTCGTTAAGGATATGTCGCTTATAAAGTAGGACTGTCATTAAGAAAAAGGTTGTTTGACTACCACTTTGGTTTTTTAGATTACAGCATTAGAAACTGCAGGAGATACGGAATCATTTAAATTACTTTTCGATGACTACCAAATGAAATAGTCATCAGTTAAACGCAAATTAGAGTCGAAATGATGATGAGATTTATTTACTTTAGATGTGTTGGGCGAACTGTTAAAATGTTGCTCGAGAAAATTGCTTATAATTCAGTTTAATTTTCTGTAAACATAGGAATAGTTTATGTACACAACCGTAAATTAGTTTAGATTATATACATTTTAAAAGAGCTCTTATTATTTATTATTCATTTAATGATAAATAAAACTTAGTTATATTTGAACTATTTAGAATTATTATATTTTTAATATTATTAATTTAATGATTTGATAAACAAGATAAAATAAACTGATTTTTATTAATAATTATTTTCAATTTCTTATTTTTAAAAATCAAGAAATATTTAATTCATAGCATTTATATTTTATATTTAGTTTGGTGCTTGGATTTTGTCAATTAATTAGATAACAATGACTCTACAGCTTATATTTGAAAAATAGGTTGGAGTATAATAAGTTTATATACTAAACAGATTTTTAAAAGCTCAATTTTCTCTTTCTAGTCTATAATATATAAAGTGTTTAATCCTTTTAAAATAGTTAATATAGTACTAAGTTCATTAAAATGTATCGAGTATAATAAATTGAAAATAGTTACTAAATCGAGAATAACTGATGTAATTTATCATAACATATTTTGTTTTTGGAGAGCAGACATATAATATATATCTAGTGATAGCTTAAAAATGTTAAAAATGTATTATTAATAATCATCCTATTGTGCATATTAACAATACTTGAAGCCGGATTCTATATTATCGGTTACATGCATACCTTTCTAGAAAAAATAAGCTATTTCTATAAAGAATTCAGTTACTGAATTCGGAATTGTAGTAACTTCTGGGAAATGGGTATCTCTGCACTTTGGGTAAATTTATTTTTCATATGAAAATGATTGATTTGATTGGTTTGGTTTGTCACTCAATGGTCATTATTAAATATATTTGATTGGGACCTAAAGCTTAATGTAGACTTCGAATCGCAAGAAGCAAATTCGCCCGTAGTGGGAATCTAACGAATAAATTGTTGAACCAATAGCCAGCGCACTAAAATTCGGATACCAGCTAAGTTTCATGCAAATTAATGAAAGGATTTTCAATAGAGAATATGTAAAAAATAGTATTAAATTTTAATTTTTAAAAAGTTAAAAAATGTAATTGATCGTACCTTAGCTGAATTATTCCTAAGTAGTATTATGTAACGTTGATTATGAATAGATATTTGAAAGCCTATTTAAAAAAATATGCCTAAGATTTCTCCATTACTTAATTTGCTTAACAAGTCTAACTTACATTTCTCAATTTGTGAAATTAAAGCAATTAAGTTGATTATAATGTAGCTCTGTTAATCATTGAATCTAAATTTGCTTAAATAAATGTGGACGGACAAATCTTAATAAGAATATTTCGAATTCAGGTAAAATTTTAAAAGTATATTTGTAATGTAAGAATTAACGCTTTTCAAGTAATATATTTGAAAGAATGAATGCTTACACATTCCGTTTATGAAAGAAACTACAAATAATATTCTCTATTTACTATTAATTGATTCCCAACAAAATATTGCTTATATGTGAAATAGGAATACATGTCTAACAATCAGCTTGTATTTTAAAATTGAAAAAATGCCCCAACTTAATTTTGTTTAAAAAATTATTTTACATATTCATTTTCCTTTAATACTGCAAATTTATCATAAGCCGCAATGAAATCTTACAGAATGTTGAAATTAAAAGTTAGGAAATAATTCATATTGCATTTCGAAATTTCTATGAAGAATTCCAATAATCTTGAATTAATTTTTTAATGTGCTTGTTAGAATATGTCAGATATTTAAATAGTCTAAATTGTTGTTAAGTCAATAAAACGCATCAAGTCAAAGATACATTATATTTTGAATTTCGTTCATTTAAAGAAACGAATATACTGCGAGTAAATTTGTGTTAATTAAAAATGAATACAAAATATGTATTACAAAATCTGATGGTTTAAATTTTTGCTAACAGATATTCCCTTAACAGTAAATTTTTTTAAAAGAACTGTTTATAAAAAACCATTTATAAGGATAATTTCTAAATTGACAAATGCTATCTTTGTAATATTCACTTAGATAAGTGAATATTAGTCTAAATTATAAACTATTTTCTAATAATCATATTATTTTACATTTTTCAAAAATATGTATATTAATTTCATATTTCCTATTAGTCATTAACATAATGTTTTTTAAAGTTTTATTGTTTTTAAAAATGGTTTGCCTTGATTACAAGAAATATTATTTCGCGTGTGTTTAGTTATATAATAATACTATATAAAATACTGCTTTCAAATACTTAATATTTTAATAAAATATCAAAAGTTGGTTTTCCAGTTGGAAAAGTCAAAGAGAGATACATTTTCATACATTTTTAACTGAAAGAACCATAACTTTCATTTGAAACAATGATTCATTATTTTTGCAGAAAACTTGACGAAAGATACTTTACTCATTCAATAATTATACACATCCTGTTTTAATGAGAAGAAAAATATTATTTTAGCGTAACATACTTTTAAATCGGTTTTAATACAAACACGGATGTTATTTCAACAAGTCGATACCTCGAAGTTTAAAAATTCATTTTAAATTTCATGTTTACATGATTATTAAAATTATATGCATAACATCATAGCCATTAAAGGCCGGATATAAAAGAATTTCAGACTAGTTCCAAAAGGTATGAAACAATAATCATTTTGTAATGTAATACATTAAGTAAACAACACTTTTCGTCTGAAAGAGATTACGTTAAATCTATGTTTAATTTAATCTTGTTTCGCATCCATTTTCTATTTATGCACTGAAGTGTATCAACAAGAATTTGGAATTAATGTTGAGCATCTATAAGGTATTTTTTATAATCTTTGTGTTTCATTTATACTTCTATTATAGGATTGATGTGCCTTTTTTAGTTATTTATATTTTATTAAAAGGATTAATCAACGCGTTGTTTAAAATGCTAACACTTATGGGAGAAGGGTTTATTAACTTCAACAGGCAGTGTTTACTTAAAGTAAGATAAAGTTGTCTAACTTTTCATAATAATGTATTGAAAATGAGTTTAAGTACGTTGTATCATGTTAATAATCTGAATGTTAAATTTCAGTTTTAATGAAAATCTAGTATGAAAATTTATTAAAATATTGATGTTTGATGTGTAAGATTTTATTTAACTTGATTCTATTACATTCTAAATGTTATTCATGTCATTTTTATTTTTTGAAATGTCATCCATATCACTTCTAATTTGATAAAATCATTCGTTTATGACATTTTTAAGATTAAAAAATACATTTATATAATTAAAACATATTTATACAATTTATTTTATTTTATATAAATTGTATTTTATTTTAAATTTAAATTTAAAATTAAAATTTTTAATTTTGCATGAGACATAATTTATCAAAAAAATTAGTTGAATTTCATGTAATTCTGAAAAAATTATATAAATTTTTTTTTATCAAAAATGTGTTAAATTATTAATTAAAAAGTTTTACTCTTAAAATTGAAACATTATAAAATTTATTATACACGTTTTATGTTTATTTATTAAGTGAATAATTTTTATTAAAAAAATTTTCTTGTCAAATATAAAGCTTTAAAGATTGTGATTTCAAATTTGTGTTTAATTCTACATAATTTCATTACTTATTTCATCTAATAATTTAAGTATTTTTTATTCATGCACTATATATTTATACATTTGAAATATTTTAAATTATTTTAGTTTACTAAATTACAATAAACTACGTAATGCTCCTGAAAATCTGATATTATGTGAACCAAAACCACCGCTTGACAACTCTTGTTTTGAAATGTATAGGATTTGACAAATGTACCATACGTGAATAAAAAAAAATAAATTACTCTTAGAATTTATTTTAAATTTTCAAATTTATTATATAATAAAAATCAACTTATTTTTTTAATTTTAGCCAAATTACGTTTGTTCAAACACGCATGTCAGTTTGTTTACTTAAACAATTTATTGATCACAAATATTCACAATCTCATTGTTTTATAATATATAATTAAAAGTTATCAATTTATATAAACAAAAGAATTGTTTTTTGAGTCAAATCAACTTTTAATCCAGTTTCCTTAGGAATTTTTATAAAATAATATATTTATAAAAGCGATTAAATTTCTTTAAAAATAACTAATCGGGAAAGTTTTCACGAGATGGTGTTTTTATTTATGGATCAATCGATTTTTGTGTCAATTTATGTTTTAAAATATTTTATTTTATTATCATGTCGGATAACAATAAGAACATTGGAATATTTTGTTTCTAAATCTGATTTAATGGATGAGTCACTTTAAAGAAAAATTCGTTTTTTTTCTCTTTTTTCTTATTGACTTTGTATTTGTAAATCTCATTTAATATGTTTTAGACATTACCAAAAGAATTATATTTAGATTCAGAACGATAAGACCAAAATACGTGTTTATTTCTTACGGTGTTTTTTGTATAAAGGATTACATTTTGATTTATTGTGTTTGCAAGTAATTTGTTTTCAAATATTTAAGGAAATGGCCATAAAAAATATAAAAAATTTAGAAAGTAAAAATTTCACAACTAATCATGTATTTGTATATACAGGAAATGGATTTCGTTTGTTTTTGTTTCGAATAAAGATTAGGAGTCATATTTTTAATATGTAAGCTACGTACTTAAGCGCCATCTATAAATGACGAAATCACTAATGTTTTTTGAAAAATTGGAAGCATTAGCATAATAGAACAATTTTCTCAAGGGTTTAATATCACTGTCAAGTGGTACTTTTACTAACGTAAGTTTAAACAAATCATCTTGAATTGACATTTATCTAGTTAAATGTACCGTATCTAAAAATGGAAGTTAATTGGTTTTTCTCGTCATATTAGGTTGTTATCTAATGTAAGTGCCCCAATTGAAAATGAAAAATGTTATTGTAAGAGTTGGTTTTTACAACAAAAATTGTTCGTTTAGATTTCATTCAGAATTTGTTAGAAATGAAAAGCAAAACAATTTTTTATGTGAGTAGAATTTTTGATTAATAGAATATGTTCGACGGTTTATGTTCTTGAATTAGTTCTTCTTATATTATTTGCAAATATATTAAAGAAAGTAACTTCTTTTAGGTTAAAAATTTTCGATTAATAATCTCAGCTCTTATTTTCTATGAATATCATCGTTTTTTAATGGATTTGTTTCAAAATTGTAAATAGAATGTGAATAAAGAAGGAAAAATAATCATCCAAAGTAGTCTCAAAATACCATCGATTCTTTCATTACAGGTTTAGATACTGAAAATTCCTTACAGATTATTTGTTTATAAGACTTAAGAATACTTGTCTTCAATGATATTTTTTGGTTGAGTTCAAAATAGGTTTGATGAACATTTAGGATCATATTTTTAATCCATTCTGATCCTTAATTTTTTTCTTTTATCTATAAATTATAATACCCATTGTTTGGTTAAATACGTAATTATACTTTAGAATATTTTTTACTTCATTTAAGATGTAAAATAAAATAATAATTAAACAATATTTAAAAATAAACACACACATATATATAAATACATATAATGATCTAAGATCTGAGAAACAATATCTATAAATAAATATTTCAAAATTAAAAAAATCAATGCTTAAATGTGTTGTAAGGATCATAGGCAATAACAACAAATTATAATGAAGTTGAATATTCAGTTGACCAGTTATATGTTATAAAAATCAAAAATAAGTAAATGTTTTATAACAGTGATAAATTATCAACTAATATTAACGGGAAAATGTTTGAGGATTCTTAATAGTTTGAAAATTATTGAATTGTATCTATAGGAAATTTCTTTAAAAAAATTAGGAAGTTGGTTTTGTTAAAAGAAATTTAAGTTGAATGGATTTTTTTATTAGTAGGAAAAGCTAATTTAGTCACATTATATATATATATATATATATATATATATATATATATA
>JAPDSC010013565.1:0-36770 GCA_026290005.1 Latrodectus geometricus | reverse complement strand
TCCTATATTTTCATTCTAGAGTGTTATTCTTATTTAACTTGTGTTTTAGGGATGTAAGTGCAAAAAATCATAACTGCTCTAATTAAGTAAATAATATGTTGTGTTTATTAAATTATATTAATACTTAAATTTTCATGCTTTAGAATGAGAAATATTTGACAAAATGCTTATTATGTGTAAAAAGTGTGATTTTCTAATATTTACTAATTATTTAAGTAATATGAAAAATTATTGCCAGTGTTGCAGCAAATTATGAGCCTTTTAATTTATAGTGTGAATAAAATATAAATAATATTAAATTAAAAATGTTTTGCTTTATTCCAGAAGAGTTTATTTTTCATGCACTCATCTTATTGATTTTATTTTAAAAAAAGTACATTTTATGCTCATATAATAATGAGATTATAACGAAGTATTGCTTATTAATGCAGTTACATGGATAAATATTAATCGTAGGCGTAAATATAATTCTCCAAAAATATAGGTAAAACTTCATATACATTCTGCGCTTAATGATTTAGAAGCTTGAAATTCTAAATATAATTCCCATATACAACTTAATGACCTACAATTAAATAAAACAGGCAATATTTACCCAATGCTATACAGTAATGAATAATTAAAGATATATACAATTGAATTTAGTATTGTGTCAATGAAAAGGTTGTACTTTTGGAATATGTTAACTTTAAAAGGGATTATTAAATATTATATAAATTTATAAATAATTAATTTAATGAGTACAGTACAGCGATGTGCTTGAAAGGACTAATACTTCGTCATAATTACTTAAATATTTTTTTTAAATAAGCGTATTTGCTTTTTTAAATTACATGGAAAATATTTAAGCGTAATATTTTTAACTATGATTTTTTATAAATATAAATTAAATAAATTTTCATATTTCTTGACTTCGGAAAATGCTTTTAATCACTTTATTTAACGTGATCAAAAAATTACATGTGTTGTTTATATAATAATGAATTGATGTTTATATAATAACAGAAATTATAACAAATGCCATTACTCTTGCTGTATTTGTTTATAATATCTGAAGCTAATTTTGTTAAGGTAGTGTAAATTGTAGATTTAATATTATTAAATTTTGTAAAGTATTTTTCAATATCCAAAAATTAAAGGATTGTTTTAATAAATGGATTATCATCCTAAAACAAAAGTTGAATAAATAAAAAATTTACTAACAAAGCAAAAACTTAACTTCTAACTTAAAGATATAAGCAGACAAACACACACACACAAAAAGATGTTTAAATAAATGAAGTTGTTCAATTATATATTTAAACTTATTTGACTTTATAGTATAGATTAACTAATTAAAACGAGATGTTGAAAACGTATTAAGTTAATATAAATGTCTGCAATTTGAACTTAATTTAATGAAAACTTTCCTAAAATCATATTGAAATAAATATCCTAATGTTATTCAATTTTATTCCTTAATTAATTTTCATTTGTTGGTTTCAAAAGATAAGGGTAAAATAAGCATTCTGAAATTCATTTTAATAATTAAAATGAAAATTTAAATATTTCATTATTTTTAAATGTATTATATTCTTATCAAACTCATAATTTGTAAATGCGATGTGTTTAATATTTCTTAGAATAAATTTAATATTTCACATATCAAATATTGGAAAATTAAATTTACCATTAAGAGTATACTTATTATAGTATAGAATTATTTATGTTTAATATAATCAGTCTCACACATATTAATTGCTAATGAAATTTTGTTCCAGGGAAATTTAAAATTATATATTATATATGCTGTGTTTTAACTAAATTACTAATGTATTTAAATTATAAAATAATATTTTCTTTTTACAACTAATCATTATAAATTTAATGATTAATCTTTGAAATTCCAGCTTTCAGATTTCCTATTCATAAGATTCCCAAATTGGTAATTTTATATATCTAAATTTGATGATAAATCTCTTATAAATTAAATCTAACAGTATTCAATTTAGTAATATACTTTTATTTTCCATAGCGTATTTTATTACATTTGAAAACAGTATTTTATTCTTGACAAAGTAGGATTTTCGTTGAAGAATATATTATTCGTATACAATAGTTTCTTTGATAAGAGTGGTTCTTTGTTCCTCTAAAATAGTTCATTGTCATTCCAATTTAATTAATTGAATGTAATTAATTAAATTGGAATGACAATAAATTATTTTGGAACCAACATTATACCAAATATATATCTACATATTCATATCATTTATATAAAATCTATTAGGATATTATAGTGACTTAAATTTCAGAATTTGTTTATTATAGATCAATCTGAATTATAATGAAATATTCGTGAATTTTTTTGAAAAATAAGAAAAAATTCTAAAATAAAATTGTCAGAAAATTCATATTTATTATTACGTTATTCATATTTATAACGTAAACATTGCACTAAAAAGAACTCGATTGGAAAATCAAAACACTCTTTTAGTTTTCGATTAAACAAAAAACTACCTGAATTGATAAAAATATTTATTGTAATCTATTGATGGAAATGGAAATTCATATTTCTTTTAGAAAAAATTTATAAATCATTAAGATTAAGTCATATTCTAACTAGCTGCCTACTTTGTTTTTATTTTATCTGTACCAAGTAGTTTCTTATAACAAAGTAACAATTTTAAAATGTGTTTTGACAAAAAAACGCTGCAACAATATTTTTAAATTTACAACAGTTTGCTGTTTGAGTGAAAATCTGTGTCAATATTCACACAAATAATTCCAGTCCATTTGGTTTTTAAGTTTTTAGTCTAAAATGTTGGATTCGAAAATACTTTTTAATTTCCAATTATATATTTTTATTTCCACTTAAAGAAACAGGAACAGTTCAATCATCTTCACCAGCAAAAGACACACAGACCTATTTTCCATTCAGCCTTGAATTTTTTTTCTACTTTTGCGGCACCGATTTTAATGTAAAAGAAAATGAATTCAAGCCACTGGCACGCATCAAATGTACGATTATGCGTAATTAAGATGATCAGAGAACCGCTTGGATGCGTATAGTCGCGTGCGTACTCATCCGAGGCCCGTTTTTAGTCACTACAGAACACAAAATGGCGAATTGTTTTTTCTGACAGCATTTTGCGGTACTTCCCCCTTCTTTTACTCGCAATCCAATGGAAATTGCTGCTTCCTTCTGGGGAAAAAGCGTATTAACTGGAGAAAGGTATGGATTGTTTGTTTATTTGCGCCTGAATACAAGATTGCTACTTCGAACACGAAAGCTTTCTTTTCCTAAAAAGAATTTGCAAAACTGTTCCAACGTTGCTTTGAATTTTACTTTACTTTCTGTTTTGTTCTATTTTATGAAATAAATGTACTTATTAGAACGTACGAAAATAATTTCTTTCGCAACATAAATATTTGTAAATTGTAAACTTTTCTTTTGCTACTGGTAAAAGAAATTTTATTCCGAATAGTTTGTCGTTTTAAGCGTTTAGGTTTTGTTTTCAAATATAGGAATGACTAATTAATTTAAAGACTAGTTTCTTGATCACTGGATTTGAATCCAAAAGTGTATTTTCCATTCCAAAAGTAATTGAAGCTATTTATTAGAAGCATTTACATGATTTTCAAAATATTTAATTCCGTAATATTAAATATATGACTAAAACAATATTAACATTTTTAAATAATATAGCCTCCAAAATTGAAAGTAGTTTTTATGGAGTATGTATGGATAATCAGAATAATTGGAATCAGTATATTCAAACATGGCTTAATCTAAATTTATGTTTCGTTATTTCAGAATTTATAAATAATACAAAAAATATCAATGCAATATACAAATTCAAGAACAATTATTACTTATTTTGACATGAAAATACAAGAATACTATTTAATAACGTAATATTTCATTTATAATACTGAAAACCTTATATAGCATTATTTTGAAACTGCAAAATAAGATTTGCTATAGAACATTAATATTAAATTACGTACTCGTTGTGGGGGGGAAAATGCTGCTATTTTATGTATTTAAATTTACTTGATAATCTAGGTACTGACTTTTAAATTTAAATAGACTTTATATTATGTCTGCGTAATCTTGTGTGCACGAATTTCGTTTAGAAAAAAAAACCTTAAACTACCTAATAACTGTAAAAAATGAAAATGAAAATATTTGAATGTAAACACAGAATTATGTTTGATTCTTCATTTAATTTTAATTAAAATTTAAATGATGAAAATAAAAATTATTATTTAGTTAATAAATATTAAAAATAAATTTCCTGGATTAATTTTCTAAATTTTCTGAAATTTTATTAATCCAGAAAAATTATGGTTCTGAAGCCCAAGTTTCGTTGAATTATACAACAGGTAAACTAGAATATGTATAATGCTTGCTTAGATAGAGAAATTATGAACAAAAGACAATACATAAATTAGTAGTAAATAGTATGATAGCATTTTGCTACTACTAGCCAACACAATATTTTATAGACTAGAAGTGAAATGAATTAATTTTGGCATGCTGCAAATTATTGTTTAGCAACTGAATGAAGCATGGGAGCTTTTATGTTGCCACAGTCTCTCTCTGAAAGATTTCTTCATAATTATAGAAATAATAAAATAGTTTATTGAGACATTCTGAGATGGTTGAATCTACAACATCTATTAAGCTAGACGTGGAACTATGGAAAGAAACAATATCACTGTAAACTTTGTTGAGAATCTACTAGCCAAGTATTGAAAATAAATGAAATCTACGTAAATTGGGAGCATAAGAAGTACCTCCAAATAAGTTTTAAATGTAATTTTTTTTTTTAAATTTATTATCTCGATTTTAATATAGCGGGAATTCGAGTAACATCTCTTTTATCATTACTATCAAAGTCTTATAAGTTTTAAACCGTAGTTTCCGGTCTAATTAGCTCTCGTGCACAAAAAATGACCTTTAAACTACAAACAAATTAAACTAAGCCTGAATTCTATCGTCCACCTTCTGTTGAATGTAAAAATGCATGGCATAAGACTTCTTGGTCATTGATGCTGAAATTTTTAATCATTTTTAAAATTGATGATGATTACCATAACTTGGAGGTAGAGACACATTCTTTAAAATTAGTAATATGAGTTTTATATTTAAACATACATTTAAAAGGGACTTTCAATAACCTAATCTTTTAGGTACATTTGACGAGTGAGACTCGTTACCTGTTTAGTTGAATACAATACTGTTTTTAAAAATTAGTAATCAAAGAGTTAATTATTGAGCTATTTACACAGCGTTTCAATAAACATTGCTACCATTCCAAAATTCCAAAAAAGGAAACTGTCCTTTATTTTCAACCTTAAATATAAGATATCTAAACAAAATTTTATAAAAATTTCTGTTATGATATTAAATATTTAGCAATAATTTTTCCAATTTGTTATTTAAATGGTTTGCAATTTAATAATATATAACTGCTTAAATTCTTCAAATAACTAATATTTTCATACTAATTTAGGTTAACGTTGCATAAATTAAAAAAAGTATTAGTTGTATTTTTATGATGAATTTAATTTTGTTTCTATATATAAATTTTGAGATATTATTATTAACACACATTTTATCTTTTTTTGTCTAGAATTTACTTAGTAACATAAGAAAATATTGAGAAATGTAATTTTAACAGGGTAAGAACCCATACTTTAAAAGGAAAAATTGAAAATATATATTTTTTTGTATTTTTGAGTTAAAATATAATAACATTTGGATATCAGAGAATAATATAAAATATTTGTTGGTAATAAAGACAATTAATTCCAAAAGGTATATACATTTTACAATAAAATTTGAGTATTTAAATTCTTTAAGTTTAATACTTAAATTTTGTAAGCCTTTCAAAAAGCGTTGTTAATCACATGGAATCAAAGAATTTTAACCTTAAAAGATGTAAAAAAATTCACTTAAAAACTTTCGAAGAAGCTATTCATAACAAAATAAAATATATAAAAACAGTATCTATACTGGTGAATCTTGATATAAATTCAAACACACACACACACACACACACAATTCAATTTAAATTTAATAATTCCTTTGAATCTAAGAGAATAATAGTTTTTTCAATTAAAAGTTTCATTTGTAAATTTTCGTTTGAGTGATTAATGTATATAGAAACAAATGAACTGGAAGGAATTTTAAGGAATCCGTCGAATTATCTTTAATTTAATTTTTTCTAGGCGTTAAAGAAAAATTTAATGTACGAATGTTTCCCGATCTTTCAGGATGTCGTTAATTAAACATCGTAGCAAAAAAACGAAAAGTACTTAAGAATTAGTCGATAAATGTTAATAAAAATTCAAATTTTTCATTGAGATTTTGCAAGTTTTAAGTTCTTAATAACAATAAAAATTTCCTCTTTTGAAAACACCAAATTCTATTTGGTGTTAATTGAAGTATCCATGGTAACTATCTTTTGATTATAATTACATTGATGTAAGAATATTTTTTCTAAACCTATACATTTTTCATTAATATTATTGTACATTTCAGAAGTATTTATGTAAGAGTATTTCGTAGTTGAAACATGACGGTTTAACCGAAATTATTTAAGAATTAAATGCTGAATTGCCAACCAAATTAAGCTCTGATCTTCAGTTTAAATATATGTGGGTTCTAGCCTCCTCCGCCGTGAATGTTTGCAGCGGTTCGGTATCTATTTTAAACAGTAATTGACGGTCCAATTATTCCCTCGTGGTAAAAGAAAAGGAGCAGTGGTAGTTAAATAACCAAAAACTAAACTTTATTTTTGTTACTTTTACTTTAGATACGAACAATTTTCACTATTTTTAATAAATTTATAAAGATTTATATTATATGAGCATTTGGCATGAAACCTTTGGGCGATTATCAAAAAAATATTATATTCTAATTCCATCTAATTTGCAAATTTTTACTTCAAGAGCAAATTTATTTCACTAAATAACTTACACAATATATAAATAATCAGAAATTCTACAAGGCGGATATCACAGTTTAAAAACTTATTTCAATAGTTTACAAAAATTTCTTTAAATATTAGGAACAAAAATGTTTTAGTATTCATCTTTTTATTAATTTGAACATTTTGAGAATATTTAAGTTTGTTTTTTTCTGTTTTATGTTATTTAGAATATTTTGAACATGAACAAATTTTTTTTATATTTTGATAGGTCAATCCTTATTTAAATTATTATGTTATATGAAATGGTTTAGATCATGAGAGATAATATATAATCATGAGAGAAATGTGATATATTTTAAGAACCAATAATTCTCAGTTTTTGAATTTATTTTGAGTAGTATTATTTACATTTTATGATAATCTATAAATATCTTAATGTTTGTGAAAATTAAAACATACCTCATAGAGATTTTTCATTTTGTTATGTATTCAATTCAATTTCTTTGTAGATGAAATTTTCTTAAAAATTCTTCAGTTTTTGTGGTGTTTGATTTCTTTAGAGATTTAATAATGGCTAATTAAATTCTTGCTTTTCCTTGAAAATTTGAAAGAAAAGAAGGATTTTTAAAGATACTTTATTTTCATTAATACTTGATTCTACAAATTGGTGAGAGCAATAACTTCTAGTTTCTCTCCTGAAAAGGTATTTGATTCATCTATCTTCCGGTGTTTTCAGAGCAAAAGAATTTGTTACAGAACAAATTTTTGATATAGAATCGGTTATCATGTTGCCCTAATTAAATCCATTTTTTTGGTGAAATTTATTTTTTTAGTGGTATTATAGTTATTTTATTCAATTTTTGAATAATAATCAGTCCAAAAATTGAGTTTTTTACTAAAACATTTAAAAAACTATATAGTATTTTAAAAATTTTTCAACTGTCATTCATTATTTAGAGCATTTTATTAAATTTTGCAATAATATATCACATAATTCCCAAACACTTATTCTTATATACCATAAAAAGAATTAGAATATGCAAAGAAAGTAATATTGTATATTGAAATTATGTATAATAACACGTAATCACGGCATGTGATAATATTTTAACAATGCTGTACACAAATTAACAACATTATAATAATATTATATAATTTGAAATTAAAATATATTCTTAATAAAAATGAATCACTGTAAAAATAATATTTCTTAATAAAATTCACGAATCATAGAATAATTAAAAAGCTTTATTATTTAATTTTAATTGTTTTTTCAATACATTGAATTAAATATCATTTGTGTATTTGAATTAGGAAAAATTAATTTGAATTGAGATTTTAATATCTTTTACTATAGTTTTCAACATTCAAGATCATAGATTCAGTAAAATTAAAATTTAATAATCTCTAGAATTTTTTTTATTAAAATAATAAATTAAGTTTCCTCAACTTTATTTTTATTATTATTTCAATTAAATATTCGAAAATATATGCGTAATTGTATGTATTTTGTTTTGTCGTGTGCCAGCCAGAGTAGCATAATAAGGTGAGCTGCTCCACTTGCTCAACTGAACCATTATGTAGTGTGGAGTCTGATCTCTTCAGTGCACACATGCTATAGGTACCCGTTTATAGAGTAGGCAGCCATTTATGCAAAGGCAGGAGAGGAAAGAGGAAGTACATCCATATCCGAATCAGGATTCGAACCCAAGACCTCCCAATCCTCAGTAAGGTACTATGACCATTAGACAGGCAGGGCGGCAATTGTGTTGATTTACCTAATTGGTGGCAATCCATCTCTCGTTGTTCACAATAGTCATCAATTTTTACTTTTATGATACAAATATGATTCAAACTAAAAAAAGACAAAAAATCACAGATGAATATTTACAATAAATTTTTAAATTTTTAAATACATGATTATATATATCATTCCGCTTTTCAATAGATAATATGTATTAAGAATCATGGTTTATGAAACTTGAATAAAATACATTAGCATCACTGATTCAGACATATAAGTAAAACAAGAATATACTTCTAAACTATAATCATTATTTATATCAAATGTAAATTTAGTTAGATGAAAATTATATCAAAATAATTAACACGTTGAGAAAAAAATCATTTCTTAATTATTTTGCCAAATCTTCATACCGAATAATCGTTACTAGCAAAGAGTTTATTTTACTATATTTCTGTTTATTTATTTTTTTCGAATAAATTATATACTTTCGAGATATATTTCTAATTATTGAAATATCTTTTATACAATAACTGTGTTTTTTTGTTTGAAATTATATTAACTGTACCCACTATAATACTTTATCGTTAATATAATAAATAAATAAATGAAATACTATATATAAAGTCATATAATAAAATACAATAATGTAAATAAGAATTTATAGCTAATTCTGATTAAAACGTTTCTATTATTTCCTTCTTTTATGCTTTAACTTATTAATTTTATTAAAAAAACACTTTTTACCGTATAATATTTTGATACATTTTGAAAAAACTTTCATTACTATATCATTTCTAATTTTGTAAATCATCTACAATTGTTGTAAAACATAATTTATATCGCGTAATTTAGACAAATATATTTTAATCGTTTTTAGACATTTTACGTTTAAATGTAAAAATACTATATTATGTTATGCATCGATAATTTAATAAAATTTCACGTCCCTCATCAATTATTTTGCATCAAATCTTTATTCTGTAATTCCTTTAATAGTTTATTTTTGAGTTTATTTAAAACATGGAGATTAATAATTCCATTTATAATGTATTATATCTCAATTCAAAATGTTTTAAAATCACATTTAAAAACGGACATATAGAATTTGCTTGGAGATTTAGTAAACATTCTTTGGTTTATATAGATATTTGGTAATATTTTATTTATAAACTCATAGTTATTTATTTTTACTGGTAATAAAATTTTTTGGCAAAGTAATATTCGACATATGTATTAAATCAAATCGATAGTAAATCAAACATGCCAGTAAACGCCATTGACCCCATTAATAGAGCCCTAGTTAGAAAAAAGTCACTTAAAAAACTTCTTCTGCTCACACATTTTTCAGAAAAATATATCACGTGCGTGTCTTTAACCGGACCTTGAAACGCACGCTTGACCACTGGATAATGCTATGCATAGGCTGGCAAGGGCCATGTGCAATCAGTTCTACTCTGCTGAGAAGTGATGCGCTTGGTCAGTGGTTTAAAATAACCCGACACCCTAGACGCTAAACTAATTTGCTAAAAACTGCATGGTTTTACACCATCTGGTCCCTATTTCGCTGTGATATTTACAACGTTTCTTTGCCACTAGAGGAAATTAATTAACGAGCTCTGTTACTCCCATTAAGGAAATTAACAATTAAAAGGTATCGCTAATAACAGTGATTTAAAATGTACCAAAAGTTTTCCGATGAATAAAAATGAGTTGTGATAATCTAATAATTTGTATGCTGAGCATGTTTTCATTTGCCAAAAAATGGCTGTTACACATCTTAATTATTTAGTATTAGATACTTTATTGATGACTGGTTTGGTTTGTTTGTTGCTTAGCATTTATTTTCACTGTACTAATGAAGATTTACTGTGTTGACCATCTATGATTACTCGTAAATAAAATGAAATGCTATATAATCACGCAAAAAAAATTGATAAAGCAAACACTGTGTTGTATTTTCTTTTAAATATTATTTAAATTTTTAACAATTAAACTGCTTAAAATATTGATGTTAGGTCAGTCTGTAAATATATTTGATGCCTATATATTTATAAAATAGTAGTAAGAAGACAGAATTTATGGATTCATTATAATATTTAATTCCCTTTAACGTAATAGTTCAGTACTTTTGTTCTAAATTTATCCTTTAAAAACGAGTATTATTAGCTAAGTTTACTTTAAAAAATGTTCATTTTATTAAGTTTTAACTTTATACTAGTTGAATTACATTCATCATAAAAATTGTGCCTGACATTTAATTAATTAATTCAAATTATTTAAAATATATAATATTTGTATAAATACCACAAATATTTTATCATGTTTATAAACTCCAAGAAGTTTAACAGTAATTCTAATAAAACAAATACATTTTTATGCATTTGTGTTTCTAATTAAACTAATGATTGTTATACGCTTATATATTTTAAATCACTTTGATAATCACTCTTTATTGAAGCAAACAAACAGTAAAAATTTATGATATTTATTGAAAAAATAATATTTATAATTAAAATTAAAAATATATGAAGTGATAATAGTGAAATAAATCGAGAAATATTTTTAACAGATTTTCTTTGAGAAAGAAAAATTTATACACTAGCGAGTTTGTGTGCAATCGAGATTATAAAAGAATAAAAAAGGATATATCTTTAAGAAATGTATTTTGTCTTGCTTGAAACTTCAAACGAAATCTAACACATTGGACTGAAAAATTGAATTTTGCTGAAAAAAGCCCTCTACTTTTTCTTAAATGAAAATTCACTTTTTTTCGCTTCTTCCAAGAAAATATAAAGACTATTCACACCAAGAAGTGCAATTTATTTGAAGAAAGAAACTTAGACACTTTTACAAGCTAAGAAAATATTATATTATCCAAATATTTAAGCGAGAATTTAAAAGTTAAATAAATATGAAATATATTTAACATTTATGTGAATTAGGGAGAAATAGGAAATATATTTTAATACCGCTACTATGAATACTATTTATGGTGCAAAATATTAATTGTAAAATAATTTATGCCATAAATAGAATATAATTTATGCATATTATTTATATTTTTATACCAAAAAGATAATAAAGATCTAAAAAACATAAATAAAAATATAAATAAATATCTTTTGATAATGTTATTTATATTTTTATATGAAAAAACATAAATAACATTATCGAAAGAAATTTAGTATATAATATTTATAACTGGCTAATCTATGAAATATTTGATAACCTATGAATCAAAATTTTACTTTAAAAACTTGTGGAATATCTGTTTTAAAATATTTTGAGAAGTATTGATTTAACAGATGAGAAACATATAAATATAATAATCAAATTATAATTAATAGATTTAAAGTGCGAGATGAATTAAGTGACACTACGACATTTTACATAGAGTGTATATTTTTGCTAAGATAAAGCCCAAATTATTTTAATCAGCCAACGAAATCAAATCATAATATTTAATTGTAACAATGAAGTTAACTTATGAACAATGAGTTTCAATATAAGTAATTTATCTCCTCCAATTCCAGTACTTACATTATATTATTTTCAAAAGTAAGCAAGAAGTAAAAAATTCATTTAAAACATTATTTTTAACATTATTTACCTATGCAACTTCGAAATAGTGAAATCTAAGTTTAATAACTTATTTTAATAACTCAAATAATTTGCAATATTTTTCGTAAATTATAAATTTTAAATTTATTAATTTAAAACATATATCAAATAATTTTATAAAAAATTTATTTAATGTTATTAATAAAATTATTTGATATATGATAGAGATTTCTAGAAATAACATGCTCTTAAAAATGTACAATAGCTTGTGTAAAAAGCAATTCTGATTTAGTTAAAATTCCATTGCTACATTTAACTAGTTTACGAATTTACTTTTGTTATAAATTCATTTCATGAAAAACAATACTTTAATAATTGAAGAACAATTACTTTAGATAACAAAATTAGAGAAATACAATTTTCTATTGCATGCAAAATTTACAAATGAAGGAAAATGTTTTGTATTGTTTTTTTGCATTATTATATTACTGAAGTTACGTATCTTTTTTCATACTTAATTGTTTTTTTTATATACTTACGAATTTTATATTGTATCCAACTTATCAAACTGTTCTAGAATTTATCATAAAAAATGAATTCAATAATGTAAATTTGTCATGAAATTTAATTTAAAATATTTTGAAAATTTATAATATAAATTCAACAATTTTAAAAGGGATATAAATGAAAGATTGTTTTTTGCTATTTTAAATGTAATAAATGCAAAAACTATTATTTTCTTCACTCTAAATTCAAACCTGAATCTAGAAACGGTTTCTAGTTTCTCGTATATTAAACTTTCAAATCAATAGGTATGAAATTGAGACTTACATTTTATAAATGCAAATAATTTGAAGCTGCCCTATGAAAAATAATTATAAAACTTCAATTTTCCAAAATGTTATCAAAATTTATTAAAACAGCTGAGGCAAAACTAATAAATTTATATTTAAATTATTCGTTGAATTTTTCTTTGAAATTTTATTGGAAAAGTACTACATTTTCATGACATTATAAATTATACAATGACGTCTCTAAAAATTAGTATTGGAAATTTTAACAAAAAAAATTATCAATTTTTTTATATATTTCAAATTAGACGTAACAAATATTATATCATCATTATATTTTGGATATATACATTAATTAAATACATAAAACCATATTTTAATAAATATTTTTGCAAATGTTAACAATTTTTTAAAGTGAAATGCTTAGTTATATTTAGTAAGTGTTTGAAAAAGTCTTGAGATTTTTAAATTTTAAACAGTGAAAGACTTTTTAATTACGATGCATGTTTGATTTTTTAAAATTTTAAATCAAAAAAATTTGAAATCTTCTTAAAAAGATAAAAATTTAATTTATTTTTATTTGCAATTTTTTTTATTTTCATATTTTCGCTTAAAACTTTCTTGGCAACTGAAATTATGAAAGCAGAATTGCAGATGCTCAGAAGTATGTTTGAGGAGTTCGAAACTTATGCTGTGCTCTTTTACAGAAAAACAAGGTATTTTAAAAAAATACACTATTTTCTGTAAAATAAAATATCCAAAATGCTTACATTTTGATTTGCGTTATTACTGAAAATTCAACATCATGAAACTTGTAGTTGTGATAATCTTTCATTGATTACTAATTTGTACATTAATATCAATACACCACTTAATTATCTTAGGCCAGTGAATGTTAAAACAAACCCTCTTTTCTTCTATTTGCAAATCGTCATGATTTTGAAAATTACAAAATATCTTATTAATTGATATTTGAGTAAATGATGAAGTTTAACATTTTCCTAATTATGTGATATTGAAAACCAAATAGTTAATTTAATAGGTAAGTTAGGTTAATTAATGTTGCCATGGATTCTTTAACTATCGATTGATATTCATTTTTAAATGTTTTGTGTGTAGATATTAGACATAACGTTTTAATATTAAGATAGTTAATTAGTATAATTCTGAGCAAACATCATGTCTAATATATTCTAACAAAGCATTTTAAAATGAAATCTATTGATCAAAGTGATCTGATAAATTTTGTTTCTAAATCGCAAAATATGTTATTGTAATGGTTGACGTACATCATTGCAAATATTTTAAAACACTGAATTATTCTTGAAAATCCATAAATCATTTTGATGATTTAAATATTTTACACATAAACAAAATGATATTTTTTTAAATTTACAATTATATGTATATTGACATCACTGTCCATAATATTATGCGCTTGTAAGTTTTTTATTCATAATATTGTAGACACGTAAAATTTTTATTCATTATTTTCAGTACTGATTATTTTTTAAAATCGATAAAATATTTTGAAGAAACTCATAATTAGCATGGGTCTTCTGATTAGATTTTAATTGTAATTTCTTATTCAGAAAAAATATCTGAAGATATGTTTTTATAAATGTTTAAAAAGCAAGAGGGTTTTTAATTGAGGCTTAACAAATAATTTAGTTATTTAAAAGTTTATCTATCATCGTCTAACATCTCAGAAGTTTCTTTATTTCAAAATATTCTTATATTCTTTATTCGATAATTTATTTGAGTTTTAGATTAATTTCAACATTGATTTACATCAGTAGCTTAACTTGGTGACCCGGAAGACTTACACAAATACCAAAATAAGCTACCGGAAACACCCAGTGACAATTTTAGCTTTCTTTACGGAAAGTGAAGCCGAATCAAGACTTCTGACTTCCCATTGTCCAGTTGAAAAATGAGAGAAAAAGTGAAAAACACCCGCCTCCATTGTGCTACAGCAATTAAATTATTTCGATTCTTAAAAAGAAAACAATGGAGATTTGGTACTTGGCGTTGATGTGAATCGATCTTGTGGAAAAAAGAACAGATTGAAAGTTAGGCACAAAAGAAAGATCGTAAAGCTTTCAACAGGAAATTCATCATTCCTGGAAGACGTTCTGAACTGTATTGAATTGGAAAGGGGTAATTGAATTTTAGAATTTTCTTGAGATATTGGGTGAAAAATAAGACAAACTGTAATTTTATTCTGTGCGCCCGGGTAAAGTTATTCTTGAGATAATAAGCTGATATAAAGTAAGTTACTTAAAATATTTTGATGGAATTTGAAACAGTGGTATCACATTTTCATTTTATTTATTGTGTATCAAATTTTACTTCAAACTTATAAATTACATAATATTTTTAGTTAAATTAATATTTTATATATTATATATTATTTATTAAATATATTATTATATATATTTTTTATTAAATATTAAAGAAGTTAAACCTTATTTAATATAATTTAAATTTAAATGAAATTTTCTTCTTAAATAGTTACACAAAATTAAATTTTTGAACATATAATTTTATAAACTATTTTAATACTTAAAATAATTTCTTCATGATAAAGAAGAATGGAAGTAATATATTTTATTAGCATAAATTATTTTATAATATTCTAGCTTACACAATATTCTTTTTTGTTATTATAAATAAATTTCATCATGTTGTTAATAAAATCATCATGTTGTTATAAATAAAAATTTAAAATTTTTAATTTTAAAATAATGCTTAAAATTAAATTACTATAGCATAAATTGTAAATTTTAATACCTTTAATAGATATGAAAAATGCAACTGCCAGTTGTAATGTAAAAGTAATTAAAGAAATAGAAATACTTTTATATTATGTCTTAGGTAAATTAGTAATTTTCTGAGAATAATTTTAAGTATTTATATTTTTATCACGTGAATTTGCATTCTACACAAGATATATTAACATTACGCATTATTTTATAAAACTGTCTTATAAAATATGAAATGATTTTGTTTTTTAAATGTATCATAATTATAATGCATTACATATTATATAATACATTTATAATATTTTACAGGCATTGTATAATTTCTGAAAAGAAGGAATCCGTAACTTATGAAATAAAATTTTAATTACTTAGATTATATTTAATATAAAATTTATTTAAATGAAACTGTAACTTTTTAGAGGATGTACTTGTGTTAAACCGAGAGAAGTAAAATTAATAAGCATATTTCAGCGCGTTCGTTTATCATTTCATGAATAATCTTGTGTTTTTCTTAAACTAAATTTTAGTTTGTTTTATAAATAGATAACTGTTACTATTTTGTTTGGAAATGGTGGAGCATAAGTTGCTTATAATCATATAACAAATTGTTAATAAATGATTTATGGCAAAAGCAGTTCTTAAGTAGACAAAGATCGACTGATGAACCACCAAGGCGTGATCGTCAAATCTAGTTTAATGATTCGAATGTCTTAAAATATGCTTATTTAACCCTCGATCATCATTGACAGTGATAGCTCTTGACAAATAAAAAATTGAAAGTAGCTCATGGTTCAAAAAAATCTGCCAAACCCTAACATATATTATAACCATTTTTAGAAAATAGCTTTTGAAATAAAATAACTCATTATTACCATTTGTTTAATGAGACTGTGTTTATTTCATGAATTTAAAAAATATTCAGACTATCTAATACTTACTACATGTAATGTGTAACTGAGTAATTAAAAAGTTATTTGTATTACAGAAAAAAAATTGTAATATATTATTAGTCTTTAAACTTAGAATTAATTAAATTTTAGAATTGGTTAAACTCCATAGAAGTTATAAGGATTTAGTGTTTTAAAATGTTTAATGAATATAGCTCATTATAATGAGTGACCAAGAATTGTATTTTACTCTTTGCTTATAATTTATGAAACATTATTTCATAAAATAATGTTTCATAAATTAAAATAAATAATTAATCATTCATAGAATACATAATTTGTTACATAACATTTATTCTGTTTGTATGAAATTAATGATAATGAACGATTTATTGTTAATACTCTATATGCGCATTTTTAAAATTCTTATGTTTAAAGTAAAATCAAGATAAACCTTTTATCCAATACTCTCCATTGGTTAGCATCTAAATATTTGCTACAAGATTATTAAGAAAGATTTTTAAATAATTAATATTTACGTTTCAGAAAAAATCAAAGAATATGCAGGTAATTTAAATCTCATTATTTAAAATATGAATAAGTTAAAGTGATTCATTAATTCAATATGTATAACGTCATCTAAAATCTTAAAATTCACTTTTTAAAATATTAAGTATTTATAAATAAAGAAGGGCTGTACTCTATGTTAGACATTACTAAATTAATAAAATTTCCAAAATATTTTATCATATTTTAATAGTATTATCTGACGCTATGAATAATGGGTTCTTAAAATTTTCTGCTTAGAAAAAATATTAAATTACTAAATATTTATTAAAATATGTTTTAATTAAACTAGAAAAAGAAAATAATGTTGCAATAAATCAAGAATACTGAAGAATAGAAAAAACATATTATTATATTTTTAAACTTTAAGAATAATAATATTTCTTATTTTATTTTCACATGTAAGATGTAATTATCGAAGATATTTCTAATTAGCTCTTAAGTGGTATATTGCTCAAAAGACTGTTCCCATGATAATTTATTATAATTTCTGATTTTTAAATTTTTTGAAGGTTTTGAATAAGATTCATATTTTTGCTTCAATACAGAAGACTAGCAACACCATGTTCTATCTCAAATAATAAGAATTTTATGAAAATCAGAAATTTTTCTATTTCGTATAGATTAGCTATTTTTAAGAGTGATTCAAAAGATATTAAAAATTTATTCTAGATTGTGAGATCATTAGTGATTTTCAATGAATTTAGTTTAAGTATGGCACGAAGTGTGAAAACATTTTATTTGTTGTCAAGCAAATTCAAACAGTTTAACAAATATTTCTCATATTCTTTCTTCATTCATACTTGCTAAATTTACTTTTAATTTTAAATTTTCTGAAGTTATTGCTCGCATTGTTTCGTTTACAGTAAATTTATTTTTCATAAATCCTTAATGAATTTGAAATAAGTTTTAATTCCTGAATTTGAGATTTTTATCATTTTTTCTTTTAGAAACCATTTCACTAAATGTTTTTAATTTTTAACATTTGTTAGCACTTTACAATATTTGAAACTATTTAAAATTTTAATTAATTTAGTTGAGTTCTTTAAGAATACTTAGTTCTTAATTACCTAAGTGTGATAAATGTTGTTTCACTATTGTAAATTTTTAATATAATAAATTTTTTAACTATTGTGAAATTCTTTGTACTTTTCTGTTTGGTAGAAATTATAATCCTTAGAATGTAATTCAAAAATAAAAACCAATGCTTTGGGAATAATTAAAGGTTTAAATAGTAAAATAATTAAAATATTTGATTATTATTTATCGGTAAAAGTTATAATGAAATTAAAAAATATATATATATATTTAAATTCAAAAATTATAACCAGAACATTTACTGTGTGGTGATACAAAATTGATCAATATTGCCGTATATTATCATTAGGCAAGAACATAATTAACTTAAAATGTTAACATTTGATTATAATTATACATTTTCTCTCAGATATTGTTTTAGATTTAATTAAATAAGAAATTGATAGTATCATGCATTGAATCTTTAAGTACCTTATGATATAAAAATAACCATTTCAGAAATTGAATTTATACTTAACATGAATTGTATTAATTTTTGTATTTAGATAGATTTAACTTTATATACTAGGTCTATAATTAAGAGAATTTATGAATTCATTATTTAAAATATTAAAATATTTTAAAAAATGTCAAAATCTTTGATTTACCAAGATTTTTGTAGAATCATGATATAGTTACAATTTCTATTAAAACTACAATATCTATTAATATGTAAATTAATTAAATTTCCTTGAAATACTAATAACGAAACTTAATTGTTACTTCAAAATATTTTAATAAACAGAAAATATTTTGTTGAAACATTAACTAATATTTAGGGTTTGATTATATGTAAAGTACTTTTTTATAATTAATTTCTAAAATATATTTAAGAGCAAATAATATTATATGCATTTATGTATACATAAACATTTCATAGAATTATGTTAATATAAACGTGTTTTTTTCCATGAATATAATATCATAAAAATGCATGTACATAATTATATATAATCCAAATAGTGATTTCGATTATTAGTGCCATCAATTATTTTTAGCATTATTTTAAAAATAGAATTTCTCACATTATTATGATGTGTAAAATTCTTATTGATTTACAGATTATTTTTATTTCCGCAATTTTTATCAGCTTATTTATATTATTTATCTGTTTATATTGAAAAATTAAATTTTAGTGACATTGAATGAATATTAATATAGGATACCAATTTTTAAGGCCATTAGGTGTTAACTGTTAACATTAAGAGTCAAGTGAACTAATTGAATTGTAAAAACATTTCTGGAAAACGTCTTAAGTTAGATCTACAATCATCTGAGAAAATATAAGTACCAAATGATTATTTTCTCAATACAAAATATTGAAGATGGCACTAATAACATCTCTTATCCAGTATTCTATCATTTATAAGGCAGAAGTAAATAAACGTTGTTAATGATTTATTGTATAAAGATGTTTTCTCCTTAATATTATCAACAATTCACGAGGGCTTTAAGCGTTCCTTAATACATTAGCAAATATTGTCTCACAAGCTTTTATCATCTGTATCGTGAAGCGGAAGTGCCAAGTTATCGATGTCTTTTCTCATCGATACACATAATCGATAAGAAGCACTTTAATTTTTATCAGTTCCAATTCGTGTGTAGGTGGACTTGCTTCTACTCGTAGGAAGAAGCTGTTATTTATTGTCACGGAATGGGTTTATTTACTTCACTGTTATTAGATGAGATAACATAAAACTTTTATTCATTTGTTTCTTGTTTTTGCTCCCAAAGTCGATTGGCTTAGTTTTGTTTCGCAACTTTGTGATGTTTTCCCAAGACTGCGTTTTTTTTGTGGCATCATAGGACGCGACAGAATAATTGTATTTTTCTCTTGAGACGTCGACAAAAATTATAAGATTCATATAGTATATCAGCATTTCTTGCAAATATTCAGATGTATTTTTATAATGTTACTTCATTGTCAAGTATTGATAATGCAAACGTAATTAATAAATATTGAGTAGTAAATATATAATCATGAATATATTGACCTTAACTTAACATTAAAGAGATTTGTTTTTAAAATTGTAATGAAATTTGCATTTTTTAATTCATTACAACTGCGAATTGAGGAAACAAAGATATCTTTCACAAATATATTTCATAATATTAAAATATTTCATAAGTTGCTTACGGTTAGCAATAAAAGGATTCTCCTTAACTTACTGAAAATAGTTTTCAATCCTGTTACATTCCAGAATAAATACTGAACCATAAAAGTTTTATCAATCTTTTTTGCCAGAAATTTATATATATACTGCATAAAATAATTAAATATTAAATTTTTAGATTAAATTTAATATTTATATTTTTATATTTAAAATATTGACACTAAAAAATTGATTCCATTTAAAATTATTTCAAATCAAATTGTATAACAATATTAAAGAAATAACTTTTATTATGCGCTTAAAATATTTATGTGAATAATTATTTATTTAGAAAATTAAGCTAAATAAATATTTAAAAGTATATTTCACATATTTAAATAATATTGTATAATGAAATATTTTAGAAAAATATTAAAATGATGTAAATACTGGTATATTTTTAAAAAAATCATTCAGATATGTTGTATTGTTTCTTATGAAATGATTTGGAAACATTAAATTAAAGGTCTGTAACATACTTTGCCGACGTTTTGCCATTGTGATTTCATGATTAACTAGTAATTCATGTACTCAAATTTTACTATTCATTATTTTTAAATTTCATATTTTCTTGAACAGATAGCAAAATTTTATACCACCAATAAAAGGCTAACTATATTGAAATAATAATTTTGATCGAAAATTTCAATCTTAATATAATCTGTCTCAAATTTTAGTTAGTTCTATATTTAATTTAACGTGTTGATGTATTATAAAATCTTGATTTATTTTGAATATTTGCTCGAAAATTTTTGTTATTCCTAGATGAAACATTCTTCAGTTACTTTCGGAAATATTAATATTATCTGTCAATTTGAGTTTGAAATGATGTTGATTGACAATTTACTTCTTGTTTTTACCATGCTTTAACACCTTTCGTTGCCTTGTTAATTATTTTGCTTTGAGTCCAATATTCTTCACGAGGATTAAAGTAATTAAAATATGTATATTTATTTTAAAACTAATATATTGAAAATCATTTGTATTCTACATATTACAAAGATAAACTGCTGAGTAACGAATGTTGAAATTCATAATGTATTCATAATTTTGAAGAAAGCATTTGAAATACTTCAGCAATATTTATTACATTCCTAAGCTTATACCCTTATGATCCATGACAAAGTAAATTTAAGTCTTTTATGCTATTTCAATTTGAGCACTGTGTGACGATAATAATTTTAATTCGTTGGGACATCACACAATTTACTTTTAGATACTATCTCAAAGTATCATTAGCAATTTGCAATTATTTTCTTTTATAAACAAAAATGTTTGTCTTCATTTATAACGATTATGCTGCAAAAACTGATGATTCTTTGTTTTGGTGAAGACGTTATTGCACAAACATTGTTCTTTATCGTGGCATATCTCCAGAAAATATGATGCTTTTGCATTTATATGTTATTTCTGAATTTATTTTTTTTCTATAAACTATGGATATTTGGAAATATTTACATGATTTATCATATTTTCAAAAATATATTCTCTTAAGGCTTTTTAATAAATAAATGATATATTATATTTCGATATATGGGAGAAATTATTTATGATTTTAGTTTGCTGACTAGTCAATTTTATTAAATGAAAAAATTGTTTTAACATAACTCAATAAAAAAAACAATAATCCTCTTTTAACATAAACCAATAACCAATCTATGCATAATTTAATAATATCATTCAATTGGATTAAAGTATTTGTGATTATAGATGAGTTTTTTAATCAATTAAAATTCATAATTTTTACAATGATTCTTATATGAGTTAAGTTGCTGTTTATAATCTTATGCAGGTAGAATATCTAGAGTGTTTTTTGTTTTAGAGATATGTTTTGATTAAAACATAAAACTGTTTTGATCTTGTTATTTTTTGTCTAAGTCTCCTCAGTTTTTCTTTGCATTTAATAATATTATTATGTGCTTCATAAACTGCCTTCAGAGATCATAAATAAATATTTTTATAATTGAACTTGAATTTTATTATTATTTTTACAATAATTTTTTAGTGATGATTTACTGTGTTGTAGATAAATTAATACTTCCACAAAACATGATTAGATTATTCATGGATATACACACCTTTCTTAAGATTTTATAATTTATTTTTTAAGACAATTTAGTGGTGTTTTTAAATAAATGCTGCAGTGCTGAGTTATAAATTAATTCCATCTATAATATATTAATATTTATGAAAAATAAGAGCACATTTCATATTGTGTGAGTGTGTTTAGTGTTCCTACTAATCTTCATTAATATTAATTAAAATAATGATAATACAATCATGATACAAGAAAATAGGAAAAAATAGATTCACATAATAGAATTGATGAAATTATGATTAAATATAATGCATAAGAAAATTTTAAATATTGAATTGTCTGCTTATTACTTTGTCTGATTTTTGAAATTGGTAAAATGATAAGGATACATTAAAAGAAGAAAAAACAAAAAAAAATATTACAGTATATTATATTTTATAGATTACAAATGCTTTTTGTTTCAGAGAAATTTCTTCCATTGAAAATTATTTTCCGATGGTTATTTATATACTTAAATTATTACTTCTACAACATCAAAATTTTATTTTTTTAACTAACTTTTCGTTTATCCATACACAGCTGGAGTTTTAAGCAAATTTTGGAATTGTCTTGACTTATAATTATTGAAATAATAGTAATTTGCTGCGCAGAAAATAAATGAACCATAGCATTTTCATCTCATTATAGTATAATATGAGAAATACAAAATTTGATTTCAAATCAAATATATCATAATGATAGTGAAACTTTCCTATGGACTCACTACCTTAAGGATAGGAAAAAAGTTGTTTGTAGTGAAGTCCTAAATTCATATCACTTTTAAGCAATAAAAAATGAATACTATATTTTTATTTTTTGTTGAAAAATTGATGTAATAAGTTCAAATTTTTTTTTATACAAAATTTTTTTTAATTATGAAAAATACATGAGAAAATATCAAGTGCAGGATATTTATATGGACCTTAAAATGCTTTTCAACAATTAAGCTATCCACAACTTGACATAATAGTTATTGCACAAATAAAACATACCCAATCTATAAAATTGATGACTTTTGAAAGTTTGTCCATATATTACGTTACAGTATTTTTTTGTCACTGAATTTGTTTTTGTTGAAAGATTTATTTTAAATTAATTTGCACTTTATAATGATTAGAAATGGTTACATCATATTATTGTTTGTTATTTTATCATTAAACGTGTGAGTAAAAATAAGCAATATTTATTATTAATTAACCAATAAAGGATAAATTGATCTATGTAAATATATATTTATATATATATATATATATATATATATATATATATATATATATATATATATATTATAACATTTCAATCCCATATATCTCCATTTGCTATATAAAAAAACCCATGTTTCATAATTCAACTTTAACTATTAAAAGAAGTTCTCAAAAACGACACGTTCTCATAAGTTGTAAAATTATTTTTACGTTGTGAAAAACCAAAAACTGTCCCAAATTAATTTTACTAAATTAAGCTATAAATATTTATAAGCCGAAAAAAAACACTTGCTTCTTACATGTGAATGGCTTTAAGCACAGACTGTACTCTTCGTAGAAATATTATTTAACATCTTTCGAAAGGCGTTGAATAATCATGCATAGTGGTGCGCACACTTTCACTTTATATGTTTAAAAAATTAAAACATGTGCCATGTAATGACATCAGTTTAAGCTAGGAAAACAACACTCAAAATTAATGCCTTCAGCCTGGTTGCAGCAAAATGAGAACACTTCTTGAATAGATGAAAAACTTAAATTGTAGCATGAAAATTATTTATGAAAGAAGAGAACGTTATAAAATATTAGGATATAAAAAACTTCGGACGTAATAACCAGCCTTATTATTGTACTTTACAAATATTTTTAAAAAGGATAAATATAAACATTATTTAGTATTTATGGCATATTTTCAAAAAACTTCTCTCGAACAAATTATTTAAAAATTCATGTTTATAGCAAAATTATTTTGGAAACTATTTGGAGTATCATGTAATAAATATATATCATTGTGAAGTTTATAATGACAGCTGGAATTGCGATGACAGATGAATTTGGTCATATTTTCGTATACTGTTTGCTGTGACTGTCAACTTGAAGGTACTAAGACAGGCTAAAGTAAAAGGTTTATTTATAAAATAGAATATAAATATTTACAAGACTAATCAGTTAAAAAGGAAGAAATATAAATAACGAAGTTAATGAGAGAATGTATTGATTTATGAATTTGCATTCAAACGAACAATTACATAAAAATTACTTTTCTGCACATTTTTTAGAAAACCACGAATATTATTTGTTTGTATATTTATTTTATGGATATTGTTTCATTTAATAATGGAAAATATTGAATGAAACAATAATGTGTAAATACCATAAAAAATTCTGAAATAAGATCTCAATTCCCGATCTATAATTTTAAAAATAAGAATATAATATAAAGAACAACATTGGAATATATTATTATTTACCAGGCATGTTAAATGAGTCTCAGTGATTGCTTTTTTAATATTTTAAAATGTTTAAAAAATATTCGCATGCATAAAATTTTAAAATTGTGTATTAAATTTTATTGCTTTTATTTAAGCTTAGCTACAATATTTCCAAAATAGAAATTTAAAAACATGTTGCAACTAGGGATTTATAGTTTTCTTTAGAATCAAAAGTTAATTAACTCCCTGAAACTGTTTAGTAATTTTAGAGAAATGAAATTCCACCTTCTCATACATTTTTCAAGAAAAGTTTGGCTTGCAATTTAATGTACCATGGCGTATTATTGTGCTTAAAAATATTTAATATTTGATATAAAAACTTTTATGTTTGATATGTAAATATAAGTCTTATCTTTTCTATTTTGAATTTTAATGAAGGAATAATAAAATTTCTTATCATAGAAAAAATTTTAAAAATTAAATTTTATTTATTTAAAAAAGCATTGATGTGTTTTTTGCTTAATTAAAGAAAGTTTTAGAGTTCTCCAGTGTTTTATAAAATATAACTTATGAAAAAACAATAGTTACCAGATAGTCAGTAAACTTGTGATAAACTGCGTAAAGCATTTCATTTATTATCTTAAATTCTTTTTCCCCTTTAAAATTTCCTCATAAATGGTTTGTAAAATTGAAAATTAAAGAACAAATATAATTTTTAATTTTATTTTTGAGTATTATTTTAATTTTATGCATAGTTTTTTACTATAAATTTTCAAACGTTTAACTTATTTTCTCTTTTTTATAATTTTTTGGGTGAAAAAATCTTTCTAAGCTATGCTAATTTTTAAGAAATTAGAGAAGAAGAGAAATTTTGAACATGATATATTTTTAGAAAACACTGTTCACTTAATAACTAAAAGTAACACAAAATCTTACATTTTAGTTATTAAATTTTTCAATTTTTTCTCAATTTTAAGTTTATTCCAATAATTTTACGCATTGATGACAAGATTTAATGCAATACAATTAGTTATGACATTCAGCAATAAAAAGTATTTGAGTAAAATCTGTTTTCAGAAATTTTGGCATAAATAATTATTTGATGAATTTTTAACAAGGAATATTATTAGCAAATCTTTGCAAACATAATATTGTCTAAAAAATGAAATGGATTATCGAAAAATTTAGAAAAACTTGTAAGCAAATTTTAATTTTTTTCAATTTGAAAATTCTTTTTGAAAAAGTAAATTGTGGTTTAAAATTGATTATATTAATAAAAGCATCGAATTTTTATTTAAATTGTTCATTATGTGCTCCAAAGTTTTCTTACTCTCTTTATCTTAAGATCATGAAAAACTCGTATAAGATTATTCATGACAGTTTGCTTTATGTGATTTTTAAAATTAAATATTAAAAATATTACAACTGTCTTGCAGTATATTTTTCTCTGAATAAAGTTTTTACAGAATACAATTTTTTTTATCTCGTTTTTTCTAATACTTAAATTAAATTTAGTAACTTTCTAAAATTTCGCTGCCCTATTTTTTATCATTTATGAATTATTCGCTATGTGTTTAACATTCAGTATTCTTAATCATATTTAATCATAAAAGTTATTTTAGTGAATGTGAAAGTGTAAAAAATTCAATTCTTCCAAATTTTCCAATACCCAATTTTTTGTTTCTTTTTAAAATATCGTTTCGTGAAAACAGACAAAAACATTTTTTAAATCATTATTTCTCCTTAAGAGTTTTTCCGAAACATGTAAAATTCGTTATACAGTGGAATTCGTTCAAAAGAATGTAGTAAATTTAAAATTCAATTACATGTTGTATAACATAGACAACATGTATTTTCGATGTCAATGTCTAACAAGTTTTAATGCTTAATATTGATAAAAATTTATGTTCCATTAACTTCTAACTTTGAAAAGTTTCTTTGAAGTTTAATAAATTCAAAATTTGTTTGCTCAAAAGAATAACGAAGAAAAATATAGTTAAAGATTTTAATTTTTTTTACAATTAAAAAGAAACCATTTAACTAATATTATATCAGAATTTTGTTGCAACATTTATTTTTTTATATATTTAAAATAATTATGTACAATAAACTATAAAACAAATCAGAACAATATATTTTCCAATTATATAAAGCTGGATGTAAAGTAAAGTCAGCAATCTCAAAAGAGGTTTAATCATTTTTCTCTTTTAAAAAATTTCTGAGAACATTATTTAGTTTATGTATCAAAATTATTTATTTTTTATTTCCATTCCCTTTGTTTCATTTTTTAACCCCATCAAGGCCATCTTTTCATTTACACAACAGACAACAAAACATACATGAAAGTTCATTGACTTCAAAATTAAGGAAGGAAAAATATTTTTAATTAACGTTACAATAAAATCGATTTTATTTCAGCCCAGCCCCTTTCCCTGTTCGACTCCTGATTCATCTACTATTTCATTGTTATTCTTTTTTTTCGCGAGTACATCAAGCGGAAATTTTATTCTTTAAAAAAATCCGACATGGGAAATTTTTGAAATTTAAGCCGTTGCGGATTGAAGAGCAGGCCGATAATTATACTTAGCTTTTTTCTAGCATTTGAGTGATTCCAAGTCAAAGTTTTGAATGTTATTGGAATAGTAGATTAATGTATATGTCTTCTACAAAGAAAAAATGATGCAATTTTTTACACTTACAAAATAAAATCAAAATGATGGAAAGATGTTTTAAAAATATCAAAGACATTTTTAAGTATTCTTCTAATATCACATACAATTTTTGTTTTGTATTTAAACATTGAAAATGTTTGATGTATGATTATATGCTCTTTTTATCTCACTGATACATAAAGGAGCATGAATTGATTTATTGATTTTCAAATATTTTCAATATAAAACGCAGTTTTTCTGGAAACAGAAATTTAGTGGCTATATGGCTGAATGGGATTCACAGACATTCAATCTACGAATTTCGTAAATGTCTGTCATTCATAGACATTGGCAACAATTTCTAATCATGGATTCGGCAACCTTCTGCCAAAAACGGCCATGAATGCCGATGACCGATATTTGTCATTATGCGATAGAAGGAATGGAAACGCAACTCTAACAGAACTCAGATACTCTTTCGTTGCAAGCTCCGGAAATTTGGTATCCAGATCAACCGTGCGTCGAAGGCTTCACTAACGTAATATTATTAGGTGACCAATCATTTGCTTCATGTCACCCCCATAAGTCGGAAACGTTTCCAATGGGCACATCAGTATGTCCACAAGATGCGTAATCAGTGGAGACCTGTTATCTTTACGGGTGAGTCCATGTTTAACCTCGAAACCTGTAATAGGCATATTTTTATTTAGAGAGAATATGGAACTCGTTTTCACCTATCAAACAACCGTGAAAGAGATGCATACGGATCAGGCAGTGTCAGTATTTGGGGTAGTATCTCTTTGAGTGAAATCACAGACTTTCATGATTTTCCTGTGAAATGTTAATGCTCAAACCTATAGACATGGCATCCTGGACATCACCTTATGCCAAGGAAATAGATAATGTTTTCACGCTACAGGATGATAGTGTGAAACTACACAGGACTCGAACCGTGGATACTTATCTTGACCAAAAATAATTGAGCGCATGCTATGATCAGCTCGATCACGGGACTTTAACCCAATGGAGCATGTTTGAGACACTCTACGACGATGTGTAGCTACTCTGAATCCCCTACCTTTCAACTGCTTTGGAAAAGCGATGGCCCACACTTCCTACATAATTGAGAGATTGTATAATTCAGAGCAGCACACATTGCTGTATTGCTTCTCGGGAGGGGTCATACACCATATTAAAGGTTCTTTTCTTATACCAAACTTACATCTCCCATTTCTTCAATGTATTCATATGTTAATTTTTATAACACCATAGTTGTATGTGATTTCTTTAATGTTATTTTGTACCTTTTTATGAGTTGTATAATGTGTATAAGTTTCATTACATTCCACACATAACTTTTCCCATTATCATTTTTGTGACTTTCCTTAATTAATGATAACCAGTATATAAATCAAATAATATTCACATCCATTTTTTTATTCATGCAAAGTAAAATGGCAGAATATTTTTAATATTGTTCGATTTTTTTAGAAGAAAAATATTTCTCTCACATGTAATGAAAGAATATCTATCGCAAATTTATGTATTCCGTAATTATTTCTTTGTCTTGTATATTTGTAAGAACTTAATGAGAATTTCATTAGTAAATTAGATTTTTTTTTCTACATGGAGATAAATTTTTTATTGATATGTATTAAGTCTCTATATAAGCATATTTTCCTTGGATAATACATTACATTTTTTATGACATTAATTGGGAGTTCACTGCACTCGGAGAAATTAATTTAATATATTTCCGTTATTTCCTTTGAAAATAAAATATTTGTTTAATACATAAACTTAATAAGGGAGATTAATAAACATTTTTATGAGTCTCTTTATAAATTCCTATTTGATTTTAAAAAAAACTAATTTTTGGCTTAAAATAATTATGTCTTAGATGATTATTTTAAAGTTTTAATAAAATTTCTCAGTTTGTTATTAGACACGTATTTTCAGAAAATAAATTATATTGTGAAAGGGGAGTTTATTAAGTTCTTATAGTAATTTATTTATTGATGGCTCAGTGTAAAACTTTATCAGTAGTGTCACACAACTATTCAAAAATAAGGTTTATTCTTATTCAAAATCCTCCACAGTTACAAAATTCAAATTTTGAATACCTTTGCCTGATCTTCAAAGTAGTCCTTTTAATAAAGTACAATTTACAATTTTGATCGAAAAATTATGATAATACAATTTTGTTTGGATTTTTTAAGTTAACATTAAAATTTTGCAAATGTGTTAAAATAATTAATGGATTGCAACAAAATGGCTGTAGAATCAATTGAGATATAATTTATGCTTTATGTACAGCAGGTTATTAAATTGAATTGATTTTTCTCAAAAATATAAAATATTAGACATCACAGACTTTTGAAGAAGCCCGCTCAGCCGTAAAAAGTTTGACAGAAACATTCTAATTCTTGGACATTTCTAGTGGTGTAATATCTGAAGTCATGATATCGTACAAAAAGACCATCAAGACAAGCTTGGCATAGGAGAAGTTGTACGAAAAGATTGTCAAAAGTAACAACATAACTGAATCAGATTTTTAACTCTGGAATCAATTTATTGCAGTTTAGAGGCATATTTATAAACAAAATATTTTATACTACAGTATAGAGATTCCCAAACTATCTGTCATAGATGCTAATGGCAAACGTCGTCTACAGTGGTATCACAACTACTCAAACTACTCAATAGCCACTCAAAAATCGCTCTTCTGTGGATGACATGGCGAAAATGTGACCGAGGATATATTGTCTCCTATCATTTGATAATCGTGGTGATGACTCAGTCGTATTATGAACAGGTATATCGTATATTTTGTTGACTCAACCTCAACCTTGAAAAGAAGAATCACCTGGGAGAAGTATGTAAAAAGCTTTAATAGAAAAAATATTTTCAGCATAGTTAAATTGTATAATGCATACTTTGACTCGTCTATGGGGTTTTACTGGACGATAATGCAGAAATTATGGAAAAAAAGATTTTCAAATCACGACTTGAGGATAAAAATATGTTGTTCTCTGATTTCGATATAAGCGAACTATTAGGATGTACTTTTTACAATCCGGAATCAATATTCTACACCGACGAAACTTCTGGAACTTTCTTGGTATCTCTTTATTGCACACGGGAAAATATTCCATTTAAGTACTATTCAAAAGTTTTAATTCTATTATCAGATAAATATAAGCTGCTTTACTTGCCAAATCTGGTCCTAAGACACATTAGTAAAATATTCTTTATAAATATAGGCTATGGATTATTATATATGGCAAAGAGATAAAAAAAAATGCTACAAATGTGTAGAAGTGTAATACCATTATTTCAAATATTATATCATTCTTGAGTTCATATATGGTGTTCATTATTTTAAAGGAATTGAAAAATTGTTTTATTCCTGCAAAAATACTGGAGATTTTAATTTTATAATTTATTTCTTTAGAAAATGTTATTTTGAAAACTATTGTTAAAAAAGAATTTTTGCATTCTCGCAGTATTTATGGTAACCTCAATATTTATAAATCTTTATTCTATCCTTGTCCGAAAAATATCTGTAAATATAAAAGTATATGAATAGAAAATATGATATTACTTATATAACATTATAATATGTAAATGGAATATTCCATTCTATATTACAATATATTCAATACTATGTTATAGTAATAGAGAGAGAGAGAGCCATTATAAGATGAAATTACCAAACATACTATCCTACAAATTCTAAAAGTTATTAAGTTTTATATTTTTATAAACCCTAAATTTGAAATAAATTTTTATGATCTTTTCATTGAAGAAGACGTATTATGTACCATTTCAAATTTTATTTGCATACGAAATTATGTCTCATTGATTTCAAATTTTAATAACAAGGCATTTATAACTAAAATCACTAATTCCATTTAATAATTAGAAACAATCAATTAATCAACTAATTTTTTATTTTTCTATGATAGCACTTTGTTTATATATCAGAGCAGGCAGATAAAAATTCAAACCGTTAGATAACTAAAAAATGAAGATCCTTCATATAATCTAATTTTATTTTCCACAAAGTATTTTATTGTGGGTGGAAAAGTATAGAAAATAATATATTTTTTACTCAATACCATTAGAAGATCGTGATCTACGAAGTTAGAAAGAATCTTCGGTAAAGTCTTTTTTTTTTTTACTTTCTTTTGACTGATGACGTATGTACAAATGCTTAGCAAAAAATAACACCAGATGGCGTAGAAACTTATAAATCTCCAAATAAACTTCTATAAAAGTCGAAGCAGCAACAAGAAACAACAAGGATGTAATTATTTTTTATGGTTTCATTTAATGTATCTTCGATATAAGATTTCCATTAATTTTTTTATACTTTTTCATTCTTTTCATTTTATTCTCTACATTGGGAAAGACTGCTCTATTTTAAGACTGATAAATGTATACGTGTAAAATAAAGAATATTAAAACAGTGACTAGAAAAGTTAATATTTTTCTGTGATTTGAAATATTTAATATTTAAAATTAATTCTATTTCATTGAGAAATTTTTAAATTGTGAAGTAATTTATTTGTGAAGAAATGTAGCAACTTATTATACTAGACTTAAATATGATATTTATAAGAGAATGTTATGGTGAATTATTATTAATTTGAAAGAACAATTAATTTTCACCAGAGCTTATATTGCTTTGAGTTAAAATAATAACTAAATCTTCACCTATATTGTCTTCAGTTCAACTTTTTGATGGTTGGAATATCATCTTTGGTGATAGTATTTCCTGATTCACAGTGTATTGCTAACCAAAAAATATTATCACCAAGGAGCTTGTCTTAGGGCTTCAATTCAACTATTACCCCTAGTCAAATTTACTCACTCGTGTAAAAATTGATCGGGCAGTAATAAATTAATGAGGAGTATTTTGGAATGGCTGAAATTTACAAAATGAAATATAGAATGTAAAACTAATAATATAGATTTTTGAATTCTGCAGTTTGTGGAAAGTTTGGTAGCAAAAGTAGAAAGTCTTACCTGATTTATTTATTAAAATAAGGGCATTAATTATCAGTAAATATTAAAGTTTATAGTGCAAGTTGCTTATGTAATATTTATAGAATATCAAATGTTATAAAATGTACTATTTATAAAATATTAAATTTTATCTTAGGAAGTCATTGTTTTAAACTAGAAAGCCTCGAAATAGGTTCTTGACTCTGAAAAAATAATTCTATGAACATATTGTTGTCATTATTTTATCACGGCCTGATATCAAAACTTATGTGTGTGTAATTTAAAATATTTCTTTTAAAACTGCATATTTTTGAGTTTGACAAACAGAACCAATTGCCTGATAATATAGTATCACGGAACATTTTTTTAAAAATGTGGGTCCTTGTTTAGACATTACTTCATTTAACATTTAAAGATTACCTCATAGTTATTTATTTTTATTTACTATACCAAAATCTGTATTGCATACAGTTTTAGTGAAATAATAGCTCATCAATATTTAATAATTATATCAGTGAACTGTATAAAATTTGAATTTAGGAGATTCTCTTGATGCATAATTTGTATTAGTTAATAAATTGCATAATATTCTTAGTTCAGTACAATAGCAATAAAATATTATTTTAATACATTTTATTATTTTTAATAATATTCAGATATATTTGGTCAAAACTGAATATACTAATGGCTTAAAATAGAAAGCAAAACATATAACAATATTTCATCTATTCTACATTTACTACGTTTATATAGCATTGGGGTTTTACGATTAAACATTATTACTAAGTTAATGTTCTTAAAAAAACTTTATTGTGGATTTTGATACACAAATATCACGAGATGTTTCTATGTTACATATATAAAAAGTGCAATTTTGCAAAAATTATGTATGTGATTTCAGATTAAATAAATATGATAGGATAATTTACGAGTAGAGACTGAACTTAAAAACTGAACATTAACAATGCAATTTATTTTTTATCGGGTATTACATACGTCGTATCAGATTAAATTTATTGATAGCTTCTAAAAAAATTAAATTTATGAGATTAATACAAATGTACTGACACTTTCTAAATACTGACATCATCATCTTATTCTTGAAATATATTAGTTTTTGTAACTGTTCAAGAAGAAATTGCATCTTCAACTCAAGTTCTTCTATTTCTTGTTTATACATCAGATAAAAATTTAAAAAGCTTTTATTATAGATTTTGTCACATGTACGAGATAACTTAATAGCCAAAAATTCTTTTAAGGCATTTTTATACCCGACACGTAATTGCATTCTGGTAGTATATTTAATGGACAATGGGAGATATTTAAGTTTTGCATAGGAGGAAACTCGGAAAACTTATAAGATCACCTCTTATAGACATACATGTAGGATGAAAAGCTCCTCTTCATACTACACTAGCAAAAAGGCACGTTACTTCTGACCAATATTGAGTTCCATAGACACTTTCAGCATATTAATTACTGATCCTCTCAAGGAAGATATATATTAGTTATACCAATAATATCAGTAATATCTATAAGATCAATAATATCAGTTTCTCTATCAATCGGTGGCGCAGGATGTTCTTTTAAATCTTGCCCCTTAAAACACAACCAACTAATCTCTATCAACAGAGCTTCCATAATTCCAAAGTATGAACTGTACATTAAGAGATATCTTGGTTATTTTTCTAAACACTGTCATTTAGTTGATTGTCCTGCATAAAGGATTGGTAGGTCATTTTTTTACATACGAAGAGTAAGTTATCTAAATTTAAGCACTTAAATATATCAATATGTACGAAACCCTACTATAATGTCGAAATTAGAACTATGAGCTGTTGAACTAAACATCAAGATGATACTTGAATTTGAAACAAAATAGACAGAAATTCAAACCCATCATATTCCCTTATATTTTCTCTAAAAAATTCAAGAAAGTAGGACATTCTATCATTTAAATTCCTTAAACAGTAGTAACAATAAATTCTACAAATATGTGTATTTGGTACGTACAATAGAATGTACAACATTGCCACTTTTCTAAAAGAATCTACGAAATATCGCTAACACTGTTCTGATAAATACATCTACTAATTGTAAAAGTACATTATCTCTTTGGCAATTTGAAATAAGGTAATTGTAATAAAACTTCTGAATATGCTTGATATTTTTTTTCCATACATGATTTATATTCAATGTCACTAATAATGAATAAAAGTATAAATTTTCGTTTGTAATCTTCAAATAATTTCAGATTTTTGCAAACTCATATCGAAATTTGATCACCCAATTTAACTTGTTTACAAATTTCAATGTTTCACAACTAACAATATAATGCTTGTCATGTATTTTAATACTTATCATGCAAATTTGTTTGCGTTGTAAAAATGAACATCAATTTTTTTTGAGTATGATTAACTGAAAAATGTTTTGTTATGAAAAGAAAAAAATTGCCTGTTATAAACATTTAATGATAATTCATAAAAAATATAAACAAATAAAATTATGCATATATCATTATATTTTAAATTTATATATATAATATATATATGCATTGTTTATACCATAATTAAATTTACTATTTATTTTTAAATATTATGATATGACTTTGATATAAGTTTATTGCCTAGTTTAAATATTTAAAGAAAATTATTTCTTCTTTTTTACAGATTTATAACAAGAATTCCAAAGAAGAGAAGTTTCTGAACGTTGATATATTTTATTAAACTTTAGAAATTGAACATATTTTACATTTAGTTATATTTATTTGAAAGAATTATTTTCACCTTTCCAAATAATAATTCTTCAATTTCTGGATATTTCCATATTCTATATGATTGCTTGATCTGAAAAAAATATTTTTCACCGCTGAAGATGGAATGTTTCATTGAATTCTGGAAAAAGTTATTTTGTTACGAGACTCCGTTTCCTGTTTCCGAAAACTGAATAGGAATAGCATATTCAACTGATTTTATTTTAGTACTTCTCCCTTTAGGAAGCTAATTAACATTTTTAAACTGAAACAAAAGGAAAAAGGGATAGAAATATTCAAGAATTTTGAAAGCAGAAGAAAATGAAAGCCTTACACGAAGCCATTCATGCGAGCTGAGGAGTAACTCCATCATTTTCTTGGTTGCCATGGAGACGAGCCTGCGCACACTAGCGGACGCATCTCAGTTCTTCAGTGGGAGACCACGTGTTACTCGTATATAGTGTTGAAGATCTGGATGTTAAGTCTCTTTAGCCATGACCGCAGAAGAAGGTAGGCTATATCACGGACGTAGCCGATAATGGCGCAAGTGTACTAATTTCGAATACATTTCCGGATTTCAATTTTTACTAAAATTTTGCATTTATTTTTTACATATTTGGTTCTCAAACTGCATTCATTTGTCAGTGATCAAATTTTTAATTGAGGACTTTTTTAAGTTTAAATAAAATATAAGTGATGGAATTTTTTTATCGATAGCGAACCAGTATCCCTCTTGAATCAATGATGAAATTAAGGCACAGATTATTAGCGATAGTCGCTTGCTTGTTTGTAGGACTGTTTGTAGTATTTCTGTTTGACAGCCAGTTGCGTTATATGTCTTTACCTATAGACAGTAATGAAGTTCATGGCAAATCGCACTTCATTCTTCACAGAAAGTTTCTCAATCGCGAAGAAACGTCCAAAGTCTCCAGCGAACTGCACAATGTCAATCATGTCAATCTGTTGGCCCCTCCAACTGCCAAATCCTACAATATGACAACAATGTCCTCCACCACAGAAAAGGCCAAAGATATGTTTTGGGATTTATTTCCATATACATACTTCGGACCAAATTGGAGAAGTTATATGGAGTGGCCCCCACGATTTACAATGTCGCCTAGAGAGCCGACACTGCAAGAAGTTTTGCATGTTCGTATGAGGTAAGAACATTTATTATTAATTTATAATCTTCAATAATTAACATTTATTTGTCTTATTAAATTTAACTGTTTTGCTGTCATATATCAATTAATGTAAAAAAATTAAACTGGATAACATTCTTAATATAGTAATTAAATTACCCTTAAAAATTACAATTATGCAAAAATATTTTCCTTCAATTATTAATGAATTTAATTCATTTTCTTAAATTAATCGCAAGTTAAATTTAAGAAAA
>JAPDSC010013564.1:0-12715 GCA_026290005.1 Latrodectus geometricus | reverse complement strand
GTAAATTCACTAAGAACATAAGTTATGTACTATAGTTTTATAAAGTAATCATTAAATTATGAATAATTTATTTGTTTATGATTAAGCTCCTTTTTTTTCCAAGAATTTTCTAATGTTACATTTCAAAAATTCATATAACTCTAAATTTTAAATATTACGTTACATATTAGGAATATACTGTTATACAATTTTAAATTGCGTGCAACAATCTGTACATACCAATTATTTGGGCTTTCACATTAAATACAAATAATGGAAAATATAATTGGTGATTTGTATAATGCTAATATGAATAATTATATTACAAATTTCCTTTCATATTTGACCAAATGTGATTGCCAATCCTAACTTTCTCTTTAATGTAGTTTCTCATGTGATTGCGGAAATATCAATGAAGATATTAATTAAATTTTATCATTAATTTTAAATATTGTATTGAATTTCTTCAATCATAGAAACAAATTAACAATGTACATTAATTAAAAAATGAAAAGATATTGACAACCAAATTTTCAAGTCAAAGAAATATATTTTTTTCATAATGAAAATATATGAAATTTGATAAAATAAATTGTAAAAAAACTTCATACATAAAACTTTATCAAGCGTCCTATATTTTTATATTGAAAATAAGAAAAACTTAGTTTTTAACTATTACTTTACATGTGAAAGAATATTTTAGAAACTTCATCCATAAGAAAAGTATGGGATAGCACGAACTAAAGTATATTTCTTTTTTTCCCATATAAAGAAAAAAAGAAAAATATTCACGTTAAAAACAGACTTATTATTTTAAATTACAGTCATTTATTTAACTAACAATAGGAACTGAATAGAATTTCTGAACAAAGTTCATATGTTGGATATGAATGATATATTCCTAAACTAAGTCTTCCATTCACAAACAAAGTATATCTATTTTATAAATTTCTGAATGCATTTAATATTAAATATTAATGTTTTAAAATAATAAATTTTAGAAATACCAAGAATTGTATAAAACGAAAATTTCATTAACTCCTGTATGCAATTGTGTATCATTTTTTACAGTTATTATTGATAATTATTATTTTCACAAACTTTCAATTAATGCAAGATTTAATAGAAAGAAAAGTAATAAAGACATTATACGAAAGCTTGTCATTTTTAGCAGAATTCTGTTAATCGTTTCTTTAAAATCATAGCACATATTGCTAAATCAGTTTAACTTCAAAGAATACTTACTTTTTATTATGGTAGCAATCATACTTAGAACTTCTCATTTTAGAGCAAATGTTCAAAACGGATGTGGATGGATTTTTGATGCAGTTACTTGGCACGTTACAGCTGTTACAACTATAAAATATAAGATCACATAACGTCCACGTATCAAAATTCTTAATCTTTGTTCTAACATTCTACAATTTTAATATCTGATCATTATAATAAAACTTTACTTTAAAGTTTTTTCTACTCATCATTAGATATTAAAATGTAGTAAAAATTATTACTTTTTAATAAATATTTTCGAGTTATTTATACGAAATTCATCAGAATGATTTTGAGAAAAAGATATTTGTATATATACATGTATATAGGCAATGAATATATATGTAAATAACTATTTATGAAATAACAAAAAATATTCTGCAGTGATATACTTACATAAATAGCAAATGTGATAATAAAATCAATTTGAATTAAATATTTACGACTTTTTTCTTGGTATCAATTTTATAAATTATTTTAAAATCATTTGTTATTATGAACACATAATATGAATTGATATTTCATGAATATAATGCAGCAAATGATAAAAAAAATTGTTTCAAAACTGCAGTTATACTTAATTAATTAATTTTAATGATGAAGGGAAAAATATTTAGTCCATTTATAATTGGGAGAGGAAACAAAATTTGTGTTCCTTTCTGTCATGATGATCTTTTGGTAAATGGATTTAAAATAAGACTTGAGAAGATATGTATTGAGTTTATTTGTAAGGGATAAAGAAGATTTGGACCTGAAATCTGCTCTTTCATTGCCATAAACACCACTGTGGCCCATAACATGAGAGAAACGGAAGAAGATATTTTAATATTGCATATGTAAATAAAAGTCTGGACTTCTACAATGATTTTTTCACAACTTGTTATATCTTGGAGAGCCAGAAGGAATAACATCGATTTACTGCAAACTAAAAAAAAAAAATTAAAAGGCTGCATCCTTAACAACAAGATGAATTCAAAGTAGTTCCGCTTGGAAGATTGAACAAAATTCATTATTGAAGTTCGTTTGATGACTCTTTTCAAAACTATTCTGAAATCATATGTAGGCAGGACCTACCTCTTCGTTAACCTTACTCCAGTCTGTAAAGTAAATAACATAGCAGTCTTCTTCTTGTATGTTATCAAATGCCACAGGTAGGTGGAGATCTTGTCGATGGACGAGGTAGGAAAGAATAATTCAGATCACCATTAAGGTGGTTAGAGAAAGAGTCTTGAGCATTACGAAAAGCTTTATTTTGATAAAGAATGACAACATCAAGTGGTGGAAGACCAGTGTGAAGGAAAATAACATCATAACTGAGTGTTCTATTTTCTCTGACAGTTCTCAAGAGCAGTCTTCTTTGTGTTTCCCTGATGAGTTTTCGGTTTATTTTTTTTCAAACTGTCACTCCAAATTCGCGAGGCATAAAGAATAAAGGGTACAAAACCTTGTGTATAATATCGAATTTATTACCCGTGACAATTGCTACAAACTCTATATAATACATTTGTAAAAATGTTCATTTTCGATTAAATGTATTTCAAATCCAATGAAGTCAATGTATTTCTTTCCAATGAAGCTTATTATCAACAACAACGCCAAGATATTTAATGTTAGCAACAGCTTCCATAAAACGGTTACCTATAACAAGATTGATAGCGGCATCATTGTTAACCTTTTTTTTGAACCATCATTACTTTGCATTTCATATGATTGAAATAAAGCTTGCATTGTTGAGCCCAATTATGAACAAAATTAAGAATATCTTAAGCAGTATTGCATAAGTTAAGAAAATTCTTACTCTGAACAATTATGAGAAAATTATTAGCCAAAGTAATTTTCAAGCAGTTAAATGCATTAAGTTTTTTCAGTAAATCATTCCTTATTAGGTTCCAAAGAAATGGACCAGAGACAGAGTCTTGTGTGGACATCCTTTTTGGTCATTAAAGACTTTCAATGTATTGCCAAGAGTGAGGACAGCAGTTCTGTTGTTCAGGAAACTGCGAAAAGCTTTGAGAATATTTGATATTACCCTCATTCACTAAGAAAATAATAAAGGGACTCAAAGCATTATCAAACGCTCCTTTTATGTCCAATGAAAGGAAAATAGTGAACCAATTTTTATTTTTCCTTTCCATGACAATGTGACCAAGTCGCTGAATTACGTCTTTCATCGATTTTTGTGGAGTAAATCTCTGAAGACCAATTGTTAATTGTTAAGATGCCATCTTAGTCGTAAGAAATTTCTCGAGCTTATACCATTGCATTGGAAAATGCAATGGTATAAGCTTATACATTTAATATCCTTAAGTGTGGCTGATTTGAGTTCAAACATTTTGGAATTAAGACAATTTCAGAATTTTTTCAAAGACCAGGGAAAAGAGAAAATTTTAAGAAATAAATTGAAAACAGCAGGTAGAACAGAAAAAGAACACTGGTGAACATTGGTGAAAGAGAACTATTTTGGACAAACCTTTAATAACAGCATCAACCTCATAGACTGTAAAAGTTACATCATGTTGTACAGAATAGTTCTTAATAGATTGCTCTTAAATATTTTGTTGAAAAGAATTATCGTTTCAAAAATTTTTATCTGGGGAAAAAAATTGTGATAGCATTCAGAGATTCTTCAAAAGAAGAGGTGAAATGACCAAAAGAGGTTGCAATGCCAGAAACTCGACATTTTTACTAAAGTGCTTCATGCCTTTATAAATCTTCTTCCACAACTTTGTAGGGGTAACATCAGAAAGAAAATCTTCCAAAGAATTCTTGAATTGTTAATCAAGTTCTTATACTCTCCGTTTACGCGGAGGTAACTGGTTTTAAGAATTTCCTTGACAAATTGGTTTTTGACTCTTTAAATGCAACGTCTTGAAGCATTCAGTTTTTTACGCATGCATGTTATTTCAGATGCTCACCAAAGAACAATTCTTTTATCATGATGCTTGAAAGTAATTGTAATTTTCCGGCAAAAATCATGGCATTTTAAAGCTCAGAAGTTTAGTCGCTCCAAGCAAATAGAGTCGTTGCTAATAAAAAAATGATATTCAAAGCTACGTTTATTGATATTTCATAACATTTCGACTGAAAAAGAAACCAATATAGTTTCCTGCAATCAAAGATTTGCAGTCCGTTTTGGTCAAAAGAGTTCATAGACAAGGCAATTTCAAAATAAATAATTCTATGATCAAAAAGAGAGTCATGCTAAGGAATAGACCAATTGATGGTATCTTGCATTAATTACATAAGAGTTGTTATTAATTTTTATTGGCAATTTAGTTCTGGAGATTTATAATTTAATTTATTTCCTTCATACGTTTATTTTGCAATGAAAAATATATGTTACTAAATATAGATTCCATATATCATATTCTAAATATTTTGCTATTTCATTTTGAAATAATTAAAAATAAGGGATATGAGTAAATCAGATAATTTTACTTTCAAAATGTTCTATATTTGATGCGAAATTTTTAATAGAGTTACATTACGTTAAATTCAATTATTTTGCAATATTTTTAAAAATTATAAATTATTAGAAAAAATTCCTTAGCATATCATTGACACCCTCTTTTGATTTAAATATTACATTTTATAATTTTACTATATTTATTGTTATATAAATTACAAAACATTATTTGATCTATTTACTATTCCTTCTTATTACAACTGGACTAATTGTGATTTAGATAGATTTAGATATTTGAATATAAACGCCCCAAATCAGATACCAAAATTTTATCTTTCAGTCATTGTTTTAGTACAGTTCAACATTTATGGATATTTGCCTATTTAAACATAACATCAATTTGTTTTTTCTAATATACAATCTTTGTTTTATATTATTATCATGAACAGTTTATGGACACTTTTGTAGTATTTATTACTATGTAGTATACAATGTCATTCATATTTTCAATTGGTTGTATTTTTTTAATACTAATGCTAATATTCTCTTTAGGCATTAGAAATATTATTATTTTTATATTATCTATTATTACTTATTATTATTTATTATTATTTATTATTATTATAATTATTTATTTTTTTTAATTATTAAAACTAAGTACGATTTTTTCAGTGCATTTAAGCAAATGGGCAATTTAATAAAATGAAATTTTATATTATTTATTATTTAAAAGATTCATTTACTTTCATTTTATATTTTTGTAGAAAAAAAGGAATTTATCTTCAATCGAAGGAATCAAACTTTTCTTTTTTCACAATCTTTTCATATCAACTACTTGAATGATAACTTTCAAGATCACATCTGTTACAGAAACATCAGTTCTGATAAAGAGAATATGCTAAGGTGAGTTTTATGGAATGGGGAACGGAGTCTTGCTAATGATATTAAGAACACCTCACTGCATCTGACCTAGTATGCACATAAATTATCATATAGTAGTTAACTTATTAGAGAAGACTAAATAATTTTATGGAATAAATTATCATATAGTAGTCAACATGTTCGGGAAGACTGAGAAATTTACTGAGCATTTCTATTTGGTATGGCATACAATCAATAAAGTGAAATTTTCGGAAAAGTAGAAATTTAAATAATATTTCGTTATTTTTAAAAGTATCCTTATACCTAATTATATAAAATACTTAAAAATTGCATCAAATAAAAAGATGGGTTTATTTAAACAGAGATCAGGTAAATAAATAATTCAGACAACTTTTAATATGATTTGAACTTATTTATAAAAAACATATATTTATGAATATTATGATAATAAGATATTATTTATGTTATTAAAAATGTAAATATATTCAGATGGAACATTAACGATTAGTTTTAAAATAAAACCTTTAGTTTAATTTAATCTATATTTTTTCTATAATCACTTTAAAATCAAGCTCCTCCAAATGACAAATTAATATAAGTGCTTGGTTATATGTATGTTTTGTTACGTTATTTCATATAAAAATACGGATTCTAAAATAAAAATTAATGTTTGCCTGTAAAAACAACGTTTACAACAAATATTTTATAGCAAAACAAATTGCATATATATCTTCTTTAAAAAAAATCATTATTAAATATATCCTTTGACATTTTGAGAATTTCTTTTCTTTTCAGAAATTATATTACTATTTAAAAATTTACCCTTAACATGAAAGAATTAAATTTTAAAAAAATACTTAAATATATGAAATACTCAAAGAATTGCAAATATAAAACAATGAAAAAAAATTATTTTAAATGCCTCAAAAAAGATTACACGTAACATACTTCTTTTCAAGTATTGAATAATAATTTTTATTTTTAATGAAAATATATTTTATATAGGAGCACACGATTGTGTTTAGTTGAATCAAAATATATTATTTTGAAAAAAACATATTTTGAGCTTTATGAAATTAAGCATATGAAAATTAAATGAAAAGATTTAAAAATATTTAGTTCAAAATATTTCTAGTTTGAAAGTTTTTCCTACTTATAAAATTATAAATTACAGCATTAAAAGCAGAAAATTAAAACTTTTAAATATTCTCTTAATCATATAGGGGCTTTTGTGATGGAACTCGATATAAAATAAACACACTGAACTAATCCAGGTTCGTAGAGACGGAGAATTTAGAAAACACATCAGAAAGACTAAGTTATATTCAAGTCTGTCTGGTGGTTAAAGTACCTGACTACGGATGGTGAGGATCTGGGTTTGAATCCAGGCTTGGGCATGGATGTACTTTCTCTTTCTCTCTCTGCGTTTCTTGTCCTTTCAGATGATGAATCCATGTGGCCCTCCCTATAAACGGGTTTGTGGTAGTGTGGCATGGGCGATGCCACTCGTACCTCCATGACTTGGTTCACAGGTGCCCACTGGGTAAAGATAAAATGAGTAGCAGTTTACCACCTTGTTGTGGCACATTGGTTAATTGTTCAAATGTGCCCGCTATTAAAAACAAAAAATTTATAAATAATAAAATTTCTTTGAATTATTAAAATGTAAATATTTACATTGAGCATAAAATAACTCTTTATTTTGCTTTATATTATTATACAAGTTCTTTAAATTAATATATTTATGAATTAAAGTGGTCATGAAAAAGAGATTGAAAAGACTCACAACCTTTATATAAGAAAAATCGCTTATGATGCTCTCTCTCTCTAGTACTCCATCGCATATCTAGTACTCTCTCACATCATTCTTTGTAAGTCTCTTCAGTAATTCTGATTTCTGTAGGATTTTTCTGTTGTCTCACTTTCCGCATCTATTCTTCGTGAAATCCTCCTGTATCCCTGTTTCATCTCTGAATTTCGTTTTTATATTTCCTTATTGGAGGTCTTCTCTGTATCTGTATCCTCCTTATTGGAGGTCTTCTCTGTAAATCTGTACCACTTAGAATCACATTCACTCTCCCTTTCAGTATCTCCTTGCCCCTTTATATAATCATCGTTGGAGGTATTATCTGCACCTGATAGATCTCTGCCTCTTTCAACATTTTTACAGGCTTTCTACATTCAATATTTCCTTGCTTCTATATACACTCATCGTTACAGGTATTATCCATGTCTTTCCCATGTTCAAATCCTTTACTTTTCATTTGTCTCCTTTTCTCCTCCAACTTCTTCTATAGGTTAATTTTCGATCACGAAATTAGTACGTTAACTTGTAGACTTCCAGGGAATGGTCAAAAACCTTCCCTCAAAATCCTTGACTTGTCACACAAAATACAAAAGAGAACATTTTTTATTAATTTGAAACACCCATCTATTTCAAGGGAAAACGTACCCTAGGATGTAAAACTGCAATGAACTTTTCTTGCAGCTTTCAGGTGCGATTTTTAAATGTCTACAATTTTCTTTCCTTATAACAATTGCGTTTCCTTGTACTACAATTTTTATTCATTTCTTTTTTTTTTGTATTTTAAACACTATCCGAGAGCAATTGTTACTGAATTCCCTCCATTATAAAACATGTGTTTCCTTTTTGGCTGCTTTTATGTCGTTTATACTAAGACATATTTCTTCCTCTATTACAGAAAAGAACTTCTTTTTGTTACCAAAAATATCCAAAGAACAAATAACACAAAATGATATCCATTTTTATGCTAAGTAAACAAATTTATTCATTTCATTTAAAACTGTTGAACCCATTTCAAACATCTTTACACATGCAGAGATTTTTTTTAATATGTTACCTATAGTAAATATAAAATATAGTGTTAACTGCTAAGTGCTCATTAAAAATGTACAAGAAAAATCTTACCTCCAGCAGTATCGACTTTCCTCAAAACATTTAAAGTTTATCACGAGGCTATCAGGCGTACCAAATTTGTGCAGTAATCTTTCATCCGTTTTATCTCACAATACCTTACCAACATTTCAAATTTCATAATTGAATAAACTATAAATTCACAAAGTATAATCTTAAATGATACAGCTCATTCAATATAAAGCTAATCACTCAATAGTTCAAAATACATTAAAAGCCCTTCATTCTAAAATCATTTGCAGCATATTTAAAATCTCTGTTTAATAATTACCTTTAGAAAATGTTCATAACTCGTCATGCACATATTTATTTTTCTCATTTTAAAAATTCAATTAGTTCTTTTTTCTCCCTTACTAGCCATAAATGATCTTATTAATTATTTAGTTAATCATATACACTCTTTGCAAATATAAGTTTATATGTAATAATAATGATGAGTTTGTCTTCTCTCTCAATTCCTCTGGCCAAATAAATTAAACAGAAGGTAAAATAAGTAAAAATAAAAATATATAAAAAAAATTATAAGGGAACAATGTATAACCATATGTATATTTTATTAAATCACAAACGATGCTCTTAATATGTTCGTTATTTGTATTTCAAATATAATATATTTATACATATTTTAACCCCCGTCACGCTTACAGAACCGTGGAGTCCAGCACGAAATCGGGCTTGGTCCTGTTTTCTCTTACTTGGAGAGTCAGAAGCATTCGGATCCTTGTGGGCGGTGCTCATATGATCCATCAAGGATTCAGCGTTCAGGCATATGTTTTACACACTGGACATGACTGGGAGTTGGTTTCACCAATAAGAGAGAAAAGTTGCTTTGATGTATGAGTTTTAAGCTACTTTTCTTAGCAAAACATTTCCCACATTTATTGCAATGGAAAGACCTATTTTTTGCACGTTCCATCTGACTGTCATAATTCCGTAAGTTCTGTTGTTAATTAGATAATTGGATGAACGCCCGACGTCATTCTAGAAGATGGCCTATCTATGGTCTTTCAGCCTTGTGTAGGCATGTATGTTGCTGAACATGTGATAATTGTTTGAGTCGCCTGTCACAATAGGGGCATTCGTATGGTTTTTATCCCGTGTGGATCCTTCTGTGCTGGGTTAATTGATGATTGGAGATGGAAGACTCGAGATATTGCTGGCACTAATCGGGTTCCACTTCTCCTCGATTGATTTCCCTTGCATGGTGCTGCATAGCACTTGTGTAGGATGATCTGGGGGCACATTTTGCATGCACTAGTATTTCATATCAGTGCCATTAGATGCTACCCTGATGCCCCAAGACCCTTGATAGTGGATCAAATACATGTTGTAGTGGACTCGGTATAAAAGAAACACACCGATCTAAACCAGGTTCGTAGAGAATTAGTGGAGAGTTGGAGAGTTGAGAGAACAAATCAGAAAAACTACGTAAAAAATAATAAAATTTTATTGAAGTATTAAAATATAAATATTTACATTGAACATAAATGACTGAATTTTTAAGTGTCTACAATTTTATTTGCTCACGGCACTTGCCTCATTGTATTACAATTTTTATGCGTTTATTTTATTTTATCCTCCAAACACTATCCAACAGGAATTGTTATTTAATTCACTTTACAATAAATCATGTGTTTCCTCTCCGGCTCCTTTTATGTCGTTTTTTATTACGATAGGGATCATCCAATCTAAGGAGGCAGCCTGTGCAAAAAAAAAAAGTTATGCATCTAATTTGATGTTTGAACAATTTTGGTTTTTAAAACTGTTGGAATCCTTCTTAATATTGATTTATTACATTTTTCAAAGTTATAAGCTGTATGAATCTTCATTTTAAAACTACTCTAAAGGGATGAAAATACTTTCTTCCAAAATAGGTCATAAGGTCTCTATGATGTTCAGGTAATTAAGGTTCCATGATTAGGCAGACAATAGAAAATGCTAATTGAATCCTCATGCACCAAAAAACATAATTAAACTGTTCGATTATGCTGAATGAAGGAATTATCGCCATGGTATGTGTAATTTAAAGATTGAATAAATACACGTAACGTGTAATGAATTTTGATATCCATAATAAGGACACCGTCAATTTGTCTTCTTTATATAGTTGAAAAAGGAAGCGACTAAACATTATGAGAATTAACTAAAACTTTATTACGGAAGACACACATGCTGCAGTCAAGGAAGGTGACAGTCTGGGTTCTAAGTTCTACAAGCATTCGTTACATGTAAATTCATACAATGGTGAAAAATAACTAAACTGGATTCATTAGAAGAATGACAGGTCTTCCAATGATTGATTCATATCAAAGCTTTATATTTCTTGTTGTAATATATTCATACTACTTTATTTATATTTGTTACAAGATGTTTTGCAATCGAAGCTCTGCTAAAAACGTATATGGTTTAACTAAATGCATTTATAATATATTATTCGATATCGGGTGCTATAGATGTTCATCTAAGCATATAGTTAAGTAATCATGGTCTTCCTGTTTTGGGTCAAAATTTTCGTTAATGTCACCTGATAAGTTTGATTTGCCTTTCACTGTTTTGTCTCACAGATTGTTTTTGTCATGTTTGTTGCAAGTTATCATGACCCTAGCCATGGCACCTATTGATATTCCCAAAATATGTGCTACTTTAGTTATAGATGCTCTGACCGGATCAAATCATCCATCTCTAGAATTCTGACAGATTCTCTCTTTCTAGCTTCATCCAAAACAAAAATTAACTCTTGAGCAATTAAACACATCCTTGAAAATATAAAGAATTCTATATTCAGTAGGTCGATTGTGAATCATTTAATTCAGTTTTCTACTATGATAAATAGAAATTACTGCTTTCAGAAATATTTTTATATTATGGGCAAAATTTGTTTTTTGGGGTTTAAATATAATTAGTGTAGTGCGCATCAAACTGAAATATTTATTGATACCCATATAATTTATTATTACGGTAAAATTTATTATAACCACACGTTAATATTTCTTTTTTCTTATAGTCTCGCTTACATCTTTGAAAGTCTTAAAACTAATTTATTACTTTTAAAAGTAATAAATTGGTTTTTTAAAAGTAATAAATCAATATTTAGGTTTAAACAAAGCGCACATTTTTTTAGTTTTATGTTATTCATGATTTTTAAATTTAATATTTGGTTACATTCAAATCTATGTTAAGAGAAAAGGTTAATTTGAAGTTTCTTACCAAGATTTTTTTACAATGGTTTTTGTAAATACAATTAAAATTTTTTTTTTCAATTATAATTCTACAACGCTGAAATAATATGAAGATACTATATGATGCCATAGCCTTTGTACATATGCTTGCTAATTACATCTTGCTAATTTTTAAGGATAACAATAATTTTATTGCATTATGAATCTTACCTTATTAGCAAATTTATTTATAAAAATTAGAAACAATAATTATTGTTTATTAAATTTTGAATTCATTTCAAGGCTTATCTTTAAAACATTGTATTAACAATTCAAGACAAATAAATTTATACATTGTTATTTATGACTTCATATCATAAGTGATATGTGTAGAGCATCATGTTAATAGAGTAATAACAAGTTTTTCTTATAAAGTAACCCATGATATTTCTTTTAACAAATTAGGTTATGTTATTAGTGTCAGTAAAGTATAGTTCACAAAAAAACATAAAATTTGAGGTAAATAAAAATTGAAAAATGTAAGATACAAAATACTTTTTCAAAAATAATAAATTTGAATGCATTGTGTCTAGAATGATTTATGAATCAATTAGGCGGGTTTATTTGAGGATCTGAATCTCAATTGTGTACAATAAAATAATAATATATCTGCATAGTAACAATAAATCAACATGCTATCTAGTGTATAATAAAACAATTAACGTGCTTAATTTCATTATAAAAAGTACAAATGTAAAGGGGTAATGAATTTTTAGTTTGTGGCTAATGAGTAAAAACTCCATTGTAAGTACTTAGAATACAAAAAGTAAAAACGGTTACTAATGACTTATTTTTAGAATAAAATTTGTAGGTTAATTGACGGGGAATTAAATCATGGCAACAAATTACGATAGAAATTTATATTCGATTAATTTGTTAATTCGTTTCTCAGGAATTAAGCGTTCTAACAATTAACTATATTCTTATTTTCAGAGAAAATTATGGCCTAATGACACTAAAATACTTTTTAATTTTGTTGCAATTTACATTCAGTTATCAAGAAGGTTTGTTATCTGTTGAAAAATT
>JAPDSC010013545.1:0-17001 GCA_026290005.1 Latrodectus geometricus | reverse complement strand
ATAAGAAAGTAATATTTTATTTAATTGCATTAATACCTAGTGAGAGAAAATTATTTTCCAAAAATAAACTATTTATCAAACACATTTTGAAATTTAAAACATTTTTTAATTAACTATATATGTATTTAAGTTATTATTTCTAGTGTATTAATATTTCATGATTACTGTACGTAATAGTTTTTTATTTGATAACTTAGTGCATCAACTTTAAAAACCAAATAAATATGTCATAAATAAATTACATCCTATACTATCCACTACGCATGCGCTGATAAAGAATAGAAAGCCATGGTTTTTTTTAAAGCTAATGCTTTCTCTGCGCCAAATGATAATCTGAGAAAAACAAGTATATAAATATTGGTTCGTTGCTCAGCAAGGCCACTGGCATCGAATATGAATAATGAATAATTGATATTATAATTTAGATAAGAAAAAAAAGACACCATCGTCTCCATCAAACTTTTCCCAGTCATCTTCACAATAGGCAAACCGAATAAACGAAGTCGTTCGAGAGAAATGTTATTCCAAATGAAGCATTCTTTTTATGCGCAAGCGTGCCTCTTTCTGCAAACCCCTTTCACCTCAACCGCGACGCTCCCTCTTTTTTTTTTCCGTTTGCCCTTTTGTGTCCAATGATTACACATTACGACGTAATGTAAAGGTGAGGGGGTGCAGCACCCAGTCACACCCTCACGTAAAAGGGTGATGCTCACGTACCAGCGAAGTGCAACCGATAGGAAACTCGGGAGTGAAAATAGAAAGAAAGAATAACAGCGTCAAGAATGGAAATGATAATAAAAGTAAACTTCGACTATTTTTTCGATTATTTCGTCTCCGAATCCAAATAATGGATATAACAACAATAAAAAAATCCAACCATTCGTTAATGTTATGTGGAATTACCGCCTCTTTCCATCAAATAGTTGGCGGAGGTGAGTGTGAATTCGATTACAATGGAAAGGATTAAGGAAAGTAAAATTGTAAAAAAGACATATATTTACTTTGTCGCCAACGGCTTATGTCATTGATGCTTGATGTTGGCGGCTTTTTATTATGATTATTTATTCATTATAACTTTTGACAAAAATGGCGCCATTCCGTTATGTAATAGGCATCTGAATCAACAGCATTTTTATTGTTCAAGCAACGCCAAACAGCCGTTTTGTAACACGTCATTTTCGAATTATCCCATTCATCTTTTATATGAAACCAATAGCTTTTTCGTCTTTGAGTGGCTGAAAAAATTTTATTTTTCCTTCTGTCATTTTTCCTCTATTTATCAAAGAGGGTGATAAAGACTGCTCAAACAAATTAGCCGCTTTGAAAAAAAAAAACTGAGCTATTATGTCAGTAACCCATTTTTCCAATCTGAATAATCGAGATGAATCCACGTGTCAAGAGAATTTAGCAAACAGAAGAATGATTCTAATGGATCGATTTCAAAATTAACTTTTGCCTTGGCATGTAGCAGCAAGTTCAACACAAATTTTAAAGATATTGTTACGATAATTATCGATAATTGTTACAAAATTTAGTTTTTGAACAAAACAAAAAAATTTTTTATTAAAATTTATTTTGACTAGGCATTGTTTCAATTGATATTTTGGAAGATATACGTAAAAAAAATAGCATAACATGCCAATTCATTCAAACTTGGCATTTTTCTACATATACAGCCACATTCTGGGTATATCCCAAATCTGCCATTTTAGTTTTGGAGTCCTGTTATTCAATAAAAAAAAATAAATAAATAAAAAGTCGTATTATTGAGATTATGTTAGTTTATCAGATAGAGCGAATGAAATCTAGCTATTTAATAAAACAATAACTAATAATAATATTTACCATTCTTCGGGTATTGTTTTCGGTAAATATGTCCTTGACTGGAAACGACCAAATCCTTTTAATAATTACAGTGATTCCACACAGACTTTCTTGAGATTCTACCTGGAGAAACGGAAGCTTAAAAAAAATCATGTATTCTAAAGAAAGGAGATTAAAAACTATAATTCAAAATAGATTTAATCTATATCTTAAATAGATTTAAATCTACTCCTATTTATAATAGCTATACTTAAAAAGACCATTCTTGTTTGAAATTAGTAAGTGAAAAAATATTCCAATATGACTTTGTAATTTTATTTGTTTATCTTTGAAAAGAAGTCTGGCAGAAACTAATCTTAGTTTTAAATGCAACATTTCTTACTTTCTTAGAATAATTGCTTAAAGTCAGCGAATACTAAAAATTGAAAACGAAACAACCAAATTTAATCAAGATTGATTTGGATTTATTCGCTAGAGAAATTTCTCATCAAAATATATTTTTTAAATTTTTCCTTATAAAGTGTTCAACGAAAAATAAGTACATATATTCGAGGAGATTAGTAACTGAGCATTTTGCAATGGAAAATTAAAATTTTGAATCAAAAATTATCTTCCTTCATAAAAATTGTTTGATTGATATATATTTTGTAGCCAATAATATATTTCTAAAATTATATAAAAGAAACATTATTAATTAGGATTTAAAAGTGGAGTTATATATCATCAAAATTTACATTACTTTGTATAGAGCCATGTCGTTTACAAATGACCTCATTCTGATTTCTTAACCTATTTCCTACTTTGTAATATGACATTTATGTTTGAATATATATGACATTGTTTGACATTTATGTTTGAATCATTATAGTGATACTTGCCGCTGAAATTCTCACTTTAAGCTTGCTTGAAAAGTAACTTATGATTGATTTATTTTGCAGACGTATGTTCCCCGCTTACAAAGTTCGAGTGAGTGGTCTTGACAAAAAAGCCAAATATATCCTCCTGATGGACATAGTGGCCGCAGATGACTGTCGGTACAAGTTCCACAACAGCCGGTGGGTGGTGGCGGGAAAGGCTGATCCCGAGATGCCCAAGAGGATGTACATCCATCCAGATTCTCCCTCCACGGGGGAGCAGTGGATGCAAAAAGTCGTCTCCTTCCACAAGCTCAAGATTACCAACAACATATCCAACAAGCACAGTTTCGTAAGTCTACCTTTTACTAGAAAACTTTGTAGAAATTCAGATTTCTAAGTTTTTATTTTACCTAAAATTCCATTCTTGGAACAAAATTTATAAATTTTTTATGTAATGTAATCTTAATTTAATATTATTAATAAATCGTGTTAAAAACTGCAAACAAATTAAATAGACTGAAAGCATCAATCTAAAATAATTTTTTTTTCTAATGGCGGGCACCCTTGAGCAAGCAAGTACATTGGTCCATTTGCCGCAACAAGGCCGGAAACTGCTACTCATTTTATCGTTACGCGGTGGGGACCTGTGAATCAAGTCACGGAGATACGAGTAGCATCGCCCACGTCACACCAATACAAACCCGTTTATAGGGCAAGCCACAATCATCTATCATCTGAGGAAAGGACAAGAGACACACAGAGAGAGAAAGAGAAAGTACATCCATGCCCGAGCCGGGATTCGAACCCATGTCCTCTCCATCCGTAGTCAGTTACGCTAACCACGAGACAAGTTGGGCGGCTCAATCTAAAATAATTGGTAAAAAAAAGTTAAAAAAAGGAAAGTTTAAGCATTGTTGAGAGACACTCATATAAAATGAAACATATTGACAATATTTATTTTTATGCTATCGATAGTATTTAAGCCATACTTAAAAAAAGTTGATTGTAGATGTATATATTTTAAAATTATTATCAATCACAATGTAAATGACACACTTTTACCAACATTATATTTGAGAATAGATAATATTTCATACATTCCTCTTATAAGATAATAATAAAAACCGTCATCAAAAAGTTCAGTGATAACAAAAATTCTAAAACTCCTTTTCCTTAAATTATTAAAAATATATATTGCTAAAAAATTTTATAAGATAATGAATTCGTTTATAGGACAAGATTTTATGGAACCGAAATAGAATTATTTTAACTTTCAATATCTTTAACATAAATTAAGGAGAATATAATTACATAGTTTTACAAATATAAGGACATAAAAATCGTTCTAGTTAAATATCTATTATCTTTAACTAGTTCAATTTATAGTTTATTTTCAAATGTTGAAAAAAAGTAAATTCACTCAATAATCATGGTTTTGATTAATGATTACTTTTTAATATCTCTTTGAATGTATTTCTAGAGAGTTTAGAATATGAAATAGTAACAAATAAATTAAACTCTTACTTATATATTTTTCATGAAAATCAATCCTCATATTGAGTCATAATTTTAAGTAAAACCTAATTACCAAATGTAAGCAATTCTATTTAACAGAAATTGGAATTAAAGAGGTAAAATTTAGCATGAGAAACAGTGATTATTTGAACAATCCTGTGATGATGAAACATATATAAATTATAAATATCCATATTTTATAATTATTATATTTTTCCAAAAATATATATATTTGCTGATGTCATTTTACATAGTATTAAATTTTATTTAGTTTTTTTAAAAATTTTTATTCATAATTTTTCAATTTGATACGAAAATTTAAGTTAAATCTATGGTACTCGAAAATCCTACGTCATAGGTATTTATTCGTTTTTTAAAGACTATTATTCTAATAACTTAATTTTCTTTGAACAAAAAAATAATATAATTTCAAGCTATGACATTTCGCAGATGTGACGCCTCCTATCATTTTCCCCATCTGCCAATAGTCATTCTCAACAACAAAGCCTACTTTTAAGATAGCCACCGATAATAAGCAAAACCAACACCAAGCAGATATCGTTATTATTTTTTCATTAAATCTGTGTGTATATTCCTGACGTGTCATGGACGTGAAACCGCAAACACTTTCATTAACGTCTTCGAAATAGACGTGCGACGTGTCTCTTGGACATCTGCTCGCCCTCGGTGGTGAAGACATCACAGGATTGGGAGTTCACATGGGGAGAAAATGGCAGTAGATGTCGAAGTGAGATTTTGAATATCGCAATTTGAGATCTCCACTACGCCTACCGGTCCGTGATGTGGGATTTAATATAAAAAACGATTAACTGCCACTTTTAACCGCCGTGGGGCATTCGGGTAGCTCGCCGATATGGTGAAGTGTGATTCGGTGGTTCCAACTCGTGATATGACCCTAGCACGCGATATAGGAGTAAAATTCCCCTAGTGAGAGATTTGAAAATGTAAGCATAGATATTATAAATCTTTGTTTTAGATTAGCATGTCGTTTTCATTATTTTACATTTACATGCCATTATAACTATTTGAAGATAGGAAGATAATTTCAATTTGATAAATATAGGCACTATATTATAAAAATATCAGTTTCGTTAACAACTGCTGTTATTTTGAGATAGAAATTTATGAAAAATTTTCAACCAAACACCAATATTTTTTCATGATTTCAATACATATTTGTTCCAAGGAAATAAATTTTGCAAATAAAAAAATAATAAATTTTAATCTAAAATAATAACTTTCTGAACAGGGATGTATAGGATATTATCCTATATGTATAGGATACAGCAATGTATAGGATACTTAATCTGTAATTCAAACATTATAAACACATAATATTTAATAAATAGATTATTTATGAATTTTTATAAAATTTTCTTTACTTCCAATCAAAATTTTCAATTTTTATTTAATTAATTAATAGGGAAATTGAAAATGTTGTTTTAATACTTTTATATTTAATATAGTTTTCACTGGAAATTTTAGTGTCAGAAGAGAATCAATTTAAATTCTGATAAATATTTTTCTCAATAAATTACATAATTAGGAGTTATTTTATTGCCCTATTTTATATTTTCAGAATGACTTTTTCAGTAGTATAGTATTTTATTTATTTTTAAATAATAATTGTTCTTTAATTCTTATAGTCATAAGAAGTTAAAATTCTTCATCAGTTTCTAATTTTTACGTAAACGAATATTTTATGTTATTTTAACAAGTAATTAGTTTGAAGCACAAAATAATTTCTCTTTACATAAAATACAGTTCGTGAATTATACAGAAATAGGTTTTTTTATAAAAATATAGGAGCAAATATTATTTTCGTATAAATTCTTTATTTTTCTAAATTAAAAAAACAAGAAAGGCAAAAATAAACTTGCATGAGCTAAAGCAAAGATTGTCAGTTTTTTGTTCATAATATTATAAGTTTTTCAAAACTTTTCTTGAATGAAAAAATTTGTATGATATTTTAATAATAAATATTAAAGGATTCAAAACATTATTGATAAATAACCACTTTTTATGCGTTTTTTTATTCCTTTTTTTTTTCATAAAATTTGCTAATTGGCAATCAAATATTTTATGAAATAAAAATATGGAATTAATTTTAGATGTTGATTAACTATATTACAGAAAATATGTTATAGTAAATAACAAGAGATGAAAATAAGAAAAATGATTTAAAAATAAAAAACATAAAACTAAGAGATATATCTATTAGAGATTACAAGTGGACAAATTAAAAGAACATATTGGCAAACATTAAAAAAATGTGCATTTCATCTAAAGAAAAAGGGAAGAAAATATATCTGCTTGCATATGCATCAATAATTCAAAATGGTATGAAAAAAAAATTCAACTTAAAAAAAAAAAAATTATTTATTATATTTTAGATTTTAAATCTGAAATATAATAATTTAAAAATTAGTGTAATAAAATTTAAAATAAAATGTTAAAATTGTTTTGTTAATAATAAAAATATACTAGATAAAAATATATGATAAAAGTAATCTTTGAGGAGAAATATAATTTTCATCCAAAAGTTATATATTTTAAAATTATATATTACATACTTTTCTTTTAACACACAAACTGTTATTTTCATCTTCATGATATTAAATTATGTGTCTCATTTATTTCATGACCATGCCAAGAAACTATATATATATATATATATATATATATATATATATATATATATGGAAAATGACATTGTAACAAAAGTACTTAATGTTAGTTATACTGAAAATCTGCTTTCGATTATGAAAAATGTTAAAACTATACTTTCGTATTCTGAGCCATAACGCTAGGTGTCATCATAATTAAATGAACTCTTTCTCCTCCATACGGTTATAAATACATTAAGAATTCGTTCTCTCAAAATTGGAGGAGAAAACGAACGCGTTTCCTTTCTTTTACCAGATTGATATCTAAACTGTATTTTCATACAGACCGCGTACGCTTTTCACCGATTATACATTTTTGCAAGTTATACGTGACCTAGCCCCACCCGCCACGCATTATGATTGGCAGTAGATATGACGCGTCGCTTATCAATGCGCAACAGCTTCCGTTGCCATAGAGACGCGCGAAACATAACTGTCAATCATCACCACGTTCCCCCTTCCCCTTTACACTTGGAAGAGAACAATTCAGGGTTTTTCGTTTTCACTAACAAAAGATTTTTCTCTTTTTGTTGATTTGGTTTTCACTCAGTTTCCTTTTATTTTGTGAGAATTTTAACAGCTAAGAAAATTAGATTTTCCTTTTTCTCTTTTCATTTTTGATTTCTTTTCACACATCATTTTTCCTTCCCATTCTTTTTTATTTGTCCTGTCATCCATCGTTAAGGGTTAAAAAAGTGTTAATTAGGTATACAATAAAGTAGCATTTTTCCAGCTATTACGTCCAAATTGTAGTTGACATTTGCGTGTTTAGATGAGAATAATATATATGCCAGAATTATTTTGTGCAATTCTCTTAATCAGATTATTTTATTTCAGTTAACTATAAACATAATATTTATTAAAAATAAAGATTAATAATAAAAAAATATAATTCATTTTAATTAAAAAAAACTAATCAATTTCTTCACCAAATTAAAATAACATTTCACAAAATTTCTATTTTTAGAATTTATGCTTAAAGCCGCTTGTATGGAAATTTAGTTTAAAAAAATAATTTTTGCTAAGAATAAACAAAACGTATAATATTATTCAATTAACTTGAAAGTTAAAATATAAAAGCACCAGAAACTTTTATCTCATTTTAAAAATAAAGTTTTTTAGTAGACATATTAATAAAATTTTTATCAAATATATTTGAAAAGCTAATTAATATTCAAATTTTTTTACATTTTTGATTCCTTTAACAATTTACTCACAAGCCATATTAAGTTTCAAGAGAAATTGGGTCTACTCAGCATATCATATTTATCTCCAAGAAGTCATAATATATTTATAATCCCAAATTATATTTTGGAAAAGACTTAATAATTGAGATTTAAAGAAATTAATTATGGTATAATGAAATGAAGCAGTCGATTAGTTATCAAATTATTTTAAACTTGTATAAAATATGTTAGTTTCAGAAAATTATACAAGGCGCCCATTTTGTTAAGAATAAATTTTCATAGAAACTTATGTAATTTACTTATGAAACCATGAAATTCAAATATATTTCATTAAAAAATTAAAGAAAAATAAATCAAGAAAATAGACAAGGTTGTGTTATTTATTTTATATAACTCGTGAAGAGTACTAGATTAACTTGAATGTAACGATATTTACCAAGTAATTAAATACACTTTGTAAAAATATTTGATATTCACAGTAGTTTGATGTAAAATTTTTACAATTTTAGTTTCTGAAATAATCCACATTTATTAGACCTAATTCATTTTTCACTATTGTTGAAGAAGTATGCGATTCATTAAATGTAGGCAGTCATCAGAAAAATTATTTCTCATTATTTTTTCATATATTGAAACTTTAATGAATCAGTCATAGACTGAATGTTATAGAAAAATCCTGCTTTCCTATGAATTTCATCTAATTTAAGAGAGATTAACTCTTGTTAGGAAAACCACACACCACTTTAGCCGCGAATTATAATTATAAAATGCATTATTTACATATATTATCATGAAAATCATAAACTTAAGATTATTCATCGAGATTTTCTTCTACATATATGAAAGATTTATACTAACATAAAATATAGTACATATTTCAAATTTTTTTGCTTTTATATAATTCATAAATTTTCATTTTTCTTTCGATCGCTTCTACTATTATTTTTTTATGTTGTTTTTCTTAAATTAAAATTTCTGTTTGAACATTTTTTATGTTTAAACACCAATAATTTATTCATTTTATATATATTCTCGAGTGACATTTATTCACAAAAAATTTTTTTGAGAATTATGCCTTGTACTTATACATGTAAGTATATTAAATCATTATTTTTTCTTTATTTTTGAGTCTTTTTATTAACTTGGTGTAGAGAAGCATTGCACCATAAAATTTAAACTAAATTTCAAATTCCCTTAAGCTTTCTCTGAGATTACTTTTAAAATTCGAAACATTCTTTTATGTCGGAAGTTAAATATGATTTTCTATATAGCCTTTAATGCCAGATTCCGAGCTAAGAGCTAAAGTGGAATTTCTTTTTTCATGAGTTCAAAGGTTAGATTTTGGCCTAAAGTATGGATGTGTATGATGGTTTGGAATCCGTTTTAAAATTTAGATTTTGTTCTGGTTACAATTTGCAAAATTGGTGATAGAATGACAAACCCCAAGAATCTGCAGTTATAGTTAGTTAATTTCCTTATCTCTGTAAGGAAGTGATTGATTATCATAATAATATTTATTTTTATGTTTTTATATAACACTATAAAAATATAATTTATTTTTTTATTAAAATTGAACAAACAATTACGTCCTGAAGTTTCTATAAAGATTTCAGAGAATGTTCATAACTGAATTATAAAATCTTTTAAGAAAAAAATATTATCTGTTAAGCCTTAAATGTAAATAAAACAAACATATGTATTTAACTATCAATATTGATGTAGTAGGTATTTTTTTAAATCACATTTATTTTTCTAAGATATTGAATCCTAAATGAAAAGGACAACAAAATTTTAGCTCAGAAAAATAAAATTTATTCTGTAATAATATTACTGAATAAATAAAGTAGTATACTTACAAATAAGGTTTGCAAGTATTTGAAATTAAAATTAGTTATACATTAAAAAGAAAAAAAAACTTTAGTTCAAATAATGACATAATTTCTTTTAGAACGATCACATTTTATTCATACAGAAATTGCAAGCCATTGTTAATTTACACACAAACATATATATTTATATATGTATTATGTACATACCAGCATGCATATTTACATATATGTATATAATCGGCCTATTTAAATAATACGACAGCTATTTGTTGAAATAATTAGAAATTTATTGATTGCCAACAGAATGGTTTGATACCATTATGAATCGCCGCAAGAATTCGAAATAAATCAGCTCTATGTTATTAGATGCTCAAGTACCACTTTTCCCCATTAAGTAATTACGACGTATGTGTTTGCAATTTTATCTTGTTCGTGAGGTGTGAAACCATTTTCTCCTTATCATCATTTCTTTAATTTCTACCCTCACCTTCATTCTAACAACTTTAGCAAGATGGAAAAATAATTTGCGAGAATCATGGACCACAGTGAAATTGCGACAGTAATAGGCTTTCTTGTATTAAACCTGCAATTTTCACACTCTGCTATTATCAGAGAGCCGTGTTTACTCGTAATAGCAACACCTCGTACAAATGTGTCGCCAAAGCCATTACGCTAGGGAATCCTTAAAAGGTACATGAATACGAGGTGACAAATTGGCATCTTCAGCGATGTCAAATGGCTACTATGCGACAAGTCTTTGGGCCAGCCCTCTGGCAGTAAGACAATGTTGTTATCTTAACAATGTGACAGTTGCCACTCCAACTGGAAAAAAAACTACATTTTTATTATTTTACTTGTCCCAATCTAGTTTTCCTTTGCTCACATTGCGACAAATGATAAGATGGTTGTTAAAAAATTTGCCGCAAAATCTCTCCAAATGATAAAAGTGTCTTGGGACTTCTTTTTCGGCCCATTCTGGCAGCTGCTTTTTCTGGTTTTATCTCCGACTTTTGTTGATCAAAATTTACTTCTTTTCGACTGCGTATTCGGTTCTTCTCTGGCGTTTTCTCTCGCTTTTTGTCAGCTCCCCGATAACAGATCTGGGCATTCAGAAAAAAAGGAAAGACCTTCCAACTAGATTTGAGATTTAATTGGATCTACGCCGGCTGAATAATAACAACCGAGATAACGATGGGAGAATGCTCAGTGCTGCCATAACTTACGATCATGAAGCCTGCCCGCTTCGAGAATGATGATAACAAAGGGAGAATTATACATTCGTCAGATACGAGAATGTTCGCACTCCTCAATTAAAAGAATTTCTAAGTAGAACTTGGCTTATATTTTCATCAGATATTTACATTCAAAAAGTATCGAAAGAAAAATACTTTCATACATCGATTGTTCTTTTACTTTCTTGGTATTACTGAATCATACATCTCTAATGTTTTGAAAAAGTAGACATGCAAAATTTAAATTTTTGCCATACGTAGAGAGAAGATGAATATGAACTTTCGTTTTTCTGCGAAATTTATGAACCCTATCAGAATTATCTAAAATCATTCATTTTTTATGGAAAGCAAGCTATTTGAAGTGTGTACTTTTGAGCCATTTTTAAATCCTTCTACAACTTTACTTTTATAATCTATGGAAGATATCTAAAATACCTTTAACTATATGTATCAGTACTGCATTCCAGAAATATTGATTTGATTAGGACTTATCAATTCAACTTAATCAAGAATACATCCGTCGTATAAATGTCTTGAAACATAATGCAACTCTCTTCAAAATATTCCACTCATCAAGGAAAGAAAATATCTTGTAAAAGCATGCACAATTTTTATCAATAAAATGGCTAGATAATGTAAATTTCTAGCCATTTTATTGATATAAAATCAAGACCAAAATATCACGATGCCTTGATGATGGTTTACCGTCTTCAAACATCCTCTATTTCAAATAGGAAAACAATCGATCCAATTAATGCATAAAGATTTTATGAATAAAATGTCTTTGTTGTAATTAACCATAGCCACTCACTTTTCAAGGCTGATGTGATTCTTTTCAAGTATCTATCATAGCAAATATTGATCCTATTTGCATGTCATTTAATTACCATAAATTTTTCTCTTTAATATCATCCAAACACCACTTTTAGCTATTAACATTAGTTTTATAAACAAAGCATCTGAATTAAAAATAGATTTAGAAGCTTATTTCCAACGAGACCAATGATTTTTTCTTCAATCATTCTCCATTAACAACTAGAAGAACCTTAGATTCAGTTATAGGTATAAATATATTCTTCATTAAATATATTTTTAATTCAATATTGAGTCAATTGAATGTTTAATGAAAGAGCATAAGGCTTGTTTAATTTAAGATTAAAAGAGTAGAATGTGAGTCCAAAATTAATTTGTTTCCTTCAAATCATGAGACTTGTTGAGTATTTTATATATGTCTTAAATGTGGTATTATTATTTACTGTTCAAGAGGACTATATCTTAGGATTTCTCATTAAATTGATTAAAAACCGCCTTTGATCTATAATTGGCTTTCAGCATTTGAGTTACATAATTATAAGATAAACTGTTATGTCAAGTGCAAGCATTAGGTACATTTTGATTAGCATCTTCAAAATTGCGGCCTTTTTGAAGATTAAAAATTTTTCAGGAACAACCCAAACAATCTCAGTGGATAACGATAAATAGATAAAAAATCATTCATTTATTTTAAAGATAAATCCATAGTATAAGTGCTTATGCATTCAAAATGTAAATATGTTATTCCAAAATTATATATAAAAAAAAACTCTTGTGTTATTTAGTTTAACTACACTTCATCATATAGTTATATTCTGTATTTACTGTATGTTACCGTATATTGCTGTATGTTACTACATGTTTTATTGTATGATACCAACAAACTCTCTTTTACCATAACCTCTTGGAGCCTAATATATAAATATATATAATTTATTGTAATTTATAAGTATATACACTTCTTCACTTATTGAAACTCTTTAATCGCACAAAATGTCCTGTGTTTACAATATCCAATTACTATTTTATTAACTAATGACTGAGGATTTATTTCAATTGAAAAAAGTGTTTTATTTTTCTAAAATTCGTTAATATCTATTGGATGTATTTATGCATAAAAATTTGAAATTTAAATTTTTATACGGCTTCATACTGCTAATAAAGTGTATTTACAATAAAAATTTTCACTGAAGCTCAAAAAATTATGAGATATTTAATTTTTGCAATTAAAACACACAAATGTCATTTAAATAATATTAAATCCTACAAATATTTAAGAGTCATATTAAAAGGCAAGTAAAAGACACATTTTTTACACCTTTTAACACATTTTTTCCTTTAATTCTCTAGAAACACAGTATTTTTAATGAAATTATTTACTTTATATTTTTATGAATTACAAATAGTTATAAGCAATTTTCGTATATTATATAGCAGGAAGATATTAATGAAATAACAAAAGATTTTACTCTTATATTATTTTGGGCATATATAATCTCAAATTAATGTGGGAAATACTCCATTTCAATTTTAAACTGTTATAAGTCTGTTAATTTTTAGTCAAGAGACATTTTTTTAATTTTACCTGCATTTTATATTTAAAAAATATTTCACTAGTATAATTTATAACAAGGGACTGTATATATATATATACGAAATATATATATATATATATTTCGCAGCAACGAAAAAAATGTGATAAAATAAAGTGTTACTTTGCTAATTAAATCCATATAATAAATTCTATTTGTTTTTCAATGTTTCAACCATATATAGATGAACCTATCATTTAGACTGGAACATGAAGACATCATTAATGTATAATGTTTCACGTCACAAAGAATGCATGATCGCTATCTGGCAAAAAGGTGAAAAAACATGGATTTCCTTTCTCGTTTTGCAGGGAATCATAGACACGTTGGAATCCTCCAGGGGCAATTAAACCCATCACACAAGTCCCATTTACACGAAAAGCCTCTCCAGCCTATATTTTATTAAACTTAATACCATCCCGGAAGCTACAGAAGGAAAGGAATGAAAAAAAAATAATATTGAAATCCAAAATGGGCGGTCATGATTCTTGTAAAAAATTCTAGATATGCTTTTTTTTTACCTAATGTAACAAATCAGAATTAAATGAACTATAACTTCTAACCATTAATGTCACTGATGGTGATAATTGCAACATATCTTGAGGTAAAGAGGGAAAAAATTTTCTGATGTTTCAATCCAAAGATAAAATTTTTTGAGAAATATCATCCTTATAGATTTATTATTAGGGATTTTGTATAAATTCCTTTTCAGAAATTCTTAATAAAACCTTTTTTTTAAAAAAAAATCAATTTTATGTCCATAAGAAACAGGAATTTTTAAATTCATTTGGATAAACTATAAACAAAAATGCATGGAAAGATCTAAGACAAGTGGAAAAACTAGAACATCTAGAACTGGCAAAAAATCTTATTCAATTAAATGATTTTCTTTTTTTTTTTTAAGTTAATTTAATGATTTTGAATATTTTATTTTGGTAAGCATCATTGTATTAAATTCCAATTTCTATTATAATTGCCATTAAAAATATTAATTTTTTAGGTTATTTTTTATAGTTTTAATTATTTATTACTTGAATCAGCCTTTTAAATATAAATGTTTCATTTATGAGATAATAAGAAATTAATTTTTTTAATAATCCATTTTTTTCCAGTCTATTTAAATTTAAAAAAAAAATGTTGTATTTTTATCATTATAATAATAATAATAATATATTTTACTTATTATTGTTTAAACAGGTAAATCAAAAGAGCAACTTTTTCAACTGTTAAAAAGTTACTAAGCCGCTTTAGAAATGTGGTTCCTAGTATGTTTATATTAGATTTCATCTAAAGTAATCAAAAAAAAAATTCATTAAAAAATGTCAGGAATATCTTTTAAACAATCCATATGTGGAATATTTTAGAACTATCTGTCAATCACTATTTCCATTTCAAAAGAATAATACAATTTGTAATAAGAAAACATTAAATATTTTTAAGATGCAAAAGTACTCTTTTTGTACTTTTTCTTGAGCTCTTTTTGTACTTAAGAATTTTATGTACATGAATAATTCAATTTTTAAGTTAATTTTATTTGCTTTTAATTGAATGGATTTCAAATTTTTATTTTTATATTCATAGAAAGAATTAATAAACTTAAATTTAGATATAAATGAATTATTGCTTTTTATTCACTATTACATTGATAATTTCGAGTTATTTAAAAAAAGATTTACTTTATTTGCGAAGATTTAACCGCATAGTTTAAATAACCACCCGTTTCGTTTGTTGTAATTTAGAAGAAAGAAAGACTTTTATCGATATTTAAAAATATTTTTTCGAAAGTTAAGCATTTCATATATTATTCAAAGACAATTGAAAAAAATTAAATTCCTTAAAAAGTTTAGATTTATTCTATTAAATCACGTAATTCTGAATTAAAAGTCAAAATAGTTGATGTTGTTAAACATTTTTTACATTGGATTTTCAATGCATTTTATTGAAATCATCTTATTATTACAATGTAAGAACGATACATATTAGTTATTAGAATAAATAATAAGGGTAATATTAAATAAAATAAAAAATTCGTTTTAATTTGAAAAATTCATTAAAATAATATGACCTGAGAATTTAGTAGAAACTATACTTTTATTTTCGTTAAAAATCGAAAAAAAATGAGTTAAAAGTTAAAACAAATTAAAAATATGTTTTGATATTTTAATAATGTTACGAAGACTTGTTTTTGATGTCAATATATTTTACTATATTATTAACAATATTTATCATGCAAACACAGTTATACAACAATCATTGAAATATATTATTATATTTTTTCTAAATATATGATTATTTGTTTTAAATGTACATCGCATTTGAATTATACAATGAAGTCCACTTTCAATACAACGAATGTTCTTAACGTTGGAATTTTAACTATAATTTTAATTCATAAGACCATAATTTTAATTCAAAAAGATTCATTTTAATTTGAAAAATTTATAAAATAGTATGACCTAAAAATCTAGTAATTATTATAACTAGTTTAATCATTTAGTAGAGAATCTAATATTTCATAAATAATTTAACATCTCGTTAAAGTATGACAACTGATGAATGAAATATAAACTGTTCCTAGTTTTTCCTAATAAATAAATTTATTTGCAAATATTAATTAAATTGCAAATAATTAAATTGCAAATATTATATTTTAACCTATTAAATTATTAGATAAACATATCTTTTGTTGTAATATACTTTTAAAAACACAAGACTTCTACAAAAACTAAACTGAAACAAGATACGAGAAATACTGAAATATTTGTAGCCTAACTGCAAAAAGGAAACAAATTGTGTAAATACTGCAGCAACATCCTTTGTGATTTGAAACTTTTTTCTATTTTCGTGCTTGAGTTGATTTGGTCCTGTCTTAGAGATACTTTTTTCGCCATTTTGTTTTTATTTCTTTCTCGCCAACGTTGGCGTAAGATTGGTTTTTCACTTACGCCAGCCACCAGCGCATGTTTGAATGTAAATAACATCATGAATACTTAATGAGTGTTTTGTCTTGTTGGTGTTGACAGATGGTCCAGGGTGTAGCAAGTAGCAAAGTGTGGTGCTTTCAGCCAAATGCTTCGAATGAAAAAAGAGAAGAGTAAAAAACGTAAGTTAAAAAAAAAAAGATTACAAGAAGGTGTAATCCTCATAAGCTTTGTGAACATCTTTTCTCCTCATGCAAGTCGCATAAATTTGGACTTGTTTCATATATATAGAAATGTTATGTAAATATGGTTTGATGTCAATGATGTTTTTCTTTTCAATTTTTTCCCTCGTTTCTTATCCTTATATTTACGACAAAGCAAATCTCCTCTATTTTATTTTCGATTACAAGCAGAAATCTATGAACAAAAATCCATTTTTTTCAATAATTGTGGCCATTTCTAAATTTCTAGTATTTTCTTTGTTTCAATATCTAAGTCTTATGTATTACTTTTAAGAGTTAATACTAGAAAAGTTGCTCTTTTT
>JAPDSC010013543.1:3478-14666 GCA_026290005.1 Latrodectus geometricus | reverse complement strand
CCAAGATATGATTATAAATCCATGTGTCCGGTATTATGTGTCCATCATAAGAGAGAATAACTTTAAAAACTATTTCTACATCTAATCATAGTAATAAACTACATCATAGTGATAAAAAATTAAACATTTGGGTCTCCGTAATATTCAAATATTAGGTAATATTAGCTCAAATATCAAATAATTACATTGCAATATTGATTGTGCATTACCTAGTTGCATTTTTAACGTCGGCAAATGTTAAAAAGAAATTATTTTTGCTTAAGTTAAAAATTCTATTGTTCACAAACAATGACATATTTTTTCATATTAACGAAACAATAATATATATTATAAAATGCCAAGCAATTTAATTTAAGTGATTATCTTGGTAGTTTCTTACATTATAAAATGTGTTGAATTAAAATTAAAATTAAAATCAACTGATTTCTGATATTCTTTAGAGCAGGGGTGGCCAAACTTTTGGGATCCGAGGTCTATTCCACATTTAAAAAATTGAAGGCGGTCAACCAATAGAAGAGCTAAATTAACTTACATATTTATTTTTGGTAACAAGAAAAAATAGTAAATTATGTAATTTTTCTAAAAAGAAACTTAATATTAATATTTACAAAATGAAAATTTATTGACGAAAATAATCAAAGTATTTTTTTCATCAAAAACTGGCCATCCTTTTCACTTCGTTTAGTTGAAATTTGGCACTGTATATCTGCGACAAGTTTATCATACTTTGGCTGGTACGAGCTTATGGCAATGCATAAACACGAAATTAAATGTTAATTTGTTAAATACGACCAATGTTTGTTTTTTGTTCATGGTTGAAAAAGCAGATTCGCAAAGATAGTTCGATCCAAAGTATGATTTCAAATACAAAATCCATTTGTAAATATCTGGAAACGTTTCCTCTGAAATTAATTTCCAAATATCAGTCTCGCTAAATATGCTCTGGATTTAAGAAATATATCGCATCTTAATTTAATAATTTCTTCCTCGACCATGACTGAAGTGGTATCTATTAAATATCCTATTTTTTCAGATACTCCATCAATGTTGACATTTTCATTAAATGGAAATATCATAAAATTGAGCATTTCTTTCAACCTAATTAAGTCAGTGAATCTTCTTTCAAATTCTTCAAACAAAACAAGTAGGTAAGTATTAGCGAAATCTTCGAAATCACGGTTTGGATTATGGATGCACTCTTCCTCCATGTTTTTGAAGTTTCTCAATTCATGTTTTCTTAATTGAGATGCATACCTTTCTATAGTTTTATGAATGTTTTAATCACGCTCATCATGTCCGTCTTAGGTTTTAAATCGTAAACCTTTAATCATAAATCTTTGCACAGTTTGTTTTGGGTTTTAAAGCGTAGACTGTAGTAAATTTTTATTTTAAATAATTCATTGATTCTGCGTCATAAGTTCTAAATTAAATTGTTAATATCCGAGATCATTATCGGGATGCTCGCGTGGACTACCTTAAAAATGTCTTCGCGGTCTACCAGTCGACCGCGGTCGACGTCTTAGCCAACGCTGCTTTAGAGTATAATGCGCGCACGCGCAAATACAGTTCATATCAAACAATTTTAAATTGTGTTATTTGTTCAGAAATGTGATTTTTTTAAACAATAAATTATTCTAATATGTAAGGATTTCATTTCAATTCTACTTGCTTCTTAATATGAATCATTTCAATTCTTCTTGTTTGAATTCATTTCAATTCTACTACTTAAAAGAAATTATAATATGTCATAAGGAATATATATAAAACATTACCTCATTTTGTAATGATAGCAAAACACAAAAAATATTTACTTAAGAACTAAGCTAACATAAAAGCCGAATTTCATATTGAGTGAAGCCTTCAAAGTCCTATTCTTCACATCATCCTAATTAAAAACATTTTTAACATCACGACACTACATACAAGGGTACAGTAATATGCTTTTCATAACAGAATTATATCTAATAAAAACAAACTAAATTTTTTCTATAAAAAATAAAGTTTGTCTTGACAAATTAATATGTTACATATCTTTTACAACTATTCAGAAATAAATTATTCATTCTTTAATAAAATAAACTAAGCAACATAATAATACGTTTTACAACTGCTAAAAAAAATTTCAAAAATATTAAAAAAAATAGAAACAACAAGAAACTTTCTAAATTCAATTTCAAGAAATCTATCGCTTCTAGACACACTATTATTTTACACATTGGATAGTTTAAATTTTAAATTCACTTTAAATCATCAAATTTTAACAGTTCCCTCTACAGTTTTTTTACAAGTATTTTTAAATTCTAGTGATATAAAATTTTAATGATATAAATATAAAACTAATAAATATCAAAAATAATAAAAATTGAACTTAAATATTTTTTTTAAGATTAAAAAGTGCTGTTGCAAGTTTCTTTACTACTTTATTTAATTGTGTTATTTATGATTCCGATTAAAAAATATAAATAAATGTATTTTAAGATTAACCCAATAAAATTGATAGAAAAATACGATGTTAATAAGTTAAAATCCGAAGAAAACATCTAAAAACGAAGCCAATATAATGCAACAAAATTACTATAGCCATTTTAAAATGATGCCAATATAAACAAAAATTCATCAAAATTCAAAATAGAGTAATGAAAAGAATCGCACTCTCACATGAGATAATTCCAATTACGAGTCACAAACTGACTGAATACCAGTTCCTTTTGCGTTCGAGCGTGAATCTGAAATAATAACGAGTTACAAGAAAATAAAGGGGTATGAAACTAAACTTGCTCAGAAAATGAATCCTGAAATATCATAACAAAAAGTTATTTTCTTTACAGTTTTTCAGGTCTAGGTATGTAATAAAAGATTGCAAAATGTCTAACAAAATAAATTCAAAATCATCATAAAAATCTTTGTCAATTTCATTTGAAAAAAAATTCACAATTCCAATGAAACTGAGAGAAATAACTGAAGAAGTAAACTGGACTATGTTTATCGGCAAGTTTACCACTAATGACAGCTTTATTTTCAAATATGTCAAAAATCCCAGTTAAAAACTGAATGAAAATCTTTTCTTATACTGGCGTATTTAACTTAAACCACGTTTCTCCTTCACTAAAAATGGAAAGATTTTTTTTACGTTTTTTCTTTTTCCTTGTTGAGGTAGTGAAAAGTTTCTTTTTTTTTTACGAAAATCATTATTTATTTAAAATGAGTCCAATTGTATTATATTTGTAAGCGTTTGGTATGTATAAAATTTGTTTGCTCAAATTTAATTATGATTTTTGAGAAAAAGTATATTTTAAACAAGTATTACATTTATATTGAAAGGAACCTGAATCAAAATAAATATTAAAAGCATTGCAGTTACGACTCACGAGTTTAAAATACTTTTTATTTTATGAAATAAAAAAAAAACTTGCATAGCTATGAAAAACTAGCGAGACAGCCAACAACATTCTTAGGTCATAACTTCTTGTCAAACGTGTGTACCTAGCTTTCCAGAAGATATTTCAATTTGGAGAAATAACTATATTTGATATTTATTTAGCTTTGTTCAAAACGGCGTTTTGGAATTTGAAATGAGATCACAAATGATCAGTTAAAATTAAACCAAATAAGATATTGGACACGTGAAGATTCTCTTAAGACAAGAAATAATTAAATTTAGGACTCTTTTCGTTAATTACAATTAATTTTAGATCTACGACATATTTAAAAAAGCGTAAACACGTTCCTTGAAAAGGATAAAATCAGTACTCTTTTAAAAATCAAAACATTAAAAAATATACCATTATATTTAAAAAAAATACGTGGGGAAAATAAAAAGGTGGGGAAAAATCCAATGTCGAACATATTTTTCTCCACTCCCAAAGGTTATATATAATTACAGTTACAGTTTTATTACAGTTTTAAAAGGGAGAAAAATATCTCATGCTTCCGATCTTCAAGCGTGATAAGATTTAGAAGGAAATGTTAAACTGTTTAAATTACCTACATTATATAATAAGAAAATTTGCAGGGTCTTCATAATTTAGGGTTAATTACGGTTAAAATGTATTGCAAAATCCATATTTAAAATTTCGAAATGAAACAGCTTTCATTTTAAATTAACCAAAGACCAACATCTACATTCTTATTCCATGCAGCCGTTCTCAATTCAACCCCAAACAAAAATTACCAACAAACAGAAAAGAATTTATCGATATAGATTAAATATCATTTATTCATCATTCAGAAATCTTGTAAATAAATATTTCGTTGCATTTTTTGTGGTATACATTTTACATAAACAAGGAGAATAACTACGGTGTTACGTAATAGTCCTTGATAAAATACTTAGGGAATATCTTTTTGTCTTCTGCTCAAATAGAATTTTTCTAAGAGTAGTCTGTCATTTATGTGATTCAGTTTTCTTCTTAAGTGGAGTGGGAGATCATGGAAAATAGCCTCAGGTGACAAAATATCAATTGCTTAGTAATTTTATGAGAAGATTAACAACCTTGAAAATAGCTATCTGGGTTAACAAGAAATTTGTTCATATATATTGCTTTTATAACACACAAAAAGGAAACTAGATTAATTTATTTGAGTTTTAGATGAAAGTATAATTGAGCAAAGATATTCAATAGTCTTGCATACAAGATGATTATTCTGAGAAAACAATTGAGCAAAACATGTTTACATTATCTATTCATTTTTATTTATTCTCCACCTAATGATAAAATGAAGAAATTCCAAATATCTTTTGGTTATGTAATTTTTGATAATAACATAAAATAAATAGAAAAGAATATTATAAGGAAACACAAATATTGATTTTTCTACTAGTTATTCTAAGAATGAAATTTATCTGCAAGTTCCAATTTTGTTTACAATCAAAATAATTCTATCTGCCTATTTACGTCATATTCTACTCGCTCTCTTGGAATTGTACTAAGCTGGCAGCAGAGTTGTTTGCGTGTTGAGCTTTGGTTAGTGAGTTCGATTTCCTTGTCTGGTTGTAGTGATTCGGAATCTATTTTAAACAGTAGGTTCCATTCTAGTTAGCTCTTGTTCGCAAAAAATAATAATTGAGCAACAGACAAACGAAACCATCTCTTATCATTGTATTCTTTCAATAGGTTAAATTGGCTAAAAGGTATTTTTATGGTCATTATTGTCCCCTATATTTTGCCACACAAGATCGGTAAACATAAATCAAACAGAAATGAATTTTTATAATTTAAGTTTATCTAACTTTCAAAGAAGTTTTTATGCAGCATATGAAAAGCAATTCCATAATTTTTTTTTTATCGAAAGTAGAAACTCAATGAAATTGGATAATGATGTAGTGAAAGTTTCATATTTTATTTAGTTACATTGTGTATATGCGTTTATGGCTTTACAGTACCTATGCATATAAAATTAAAATATTAGAGATCAGATCTTTAATAAAATATCAGTGAACAAAATTAATTGTTGAACTTTGAAAAACTTCTCATTTAATACAAATAAAAAGGGGATTCACAAGTTACGGAAATGCTTCATTAAAATATTGTACAAATTTTTGTATGAAATTTATTTTTTGTACAAACATCCTATTTTTGTATTATTAAATGGAAATCGTACTTTTTATTAGTCACCTGCATTTGTAGTCACCAATTACCATTGTATTATTTTAAAGTGTTGAATAATCTAATATGATTTAATACAATGCAATAGATTTGTTAACAACCGAAAACCGCTGTAAATCATTTAAGCATTTGATGAGTCCTTGACTTCTTAGGAGAATTTCCACGGACGATGGATTAAATTTAATTATAATAAAGAGAAAAACTTGGAAAACTACCGTACAATCATTTCAACAGATATCCATTAAAGAAGCAAAAACACTACATATCAATTCCCGTTGGTCAACAATGGATGGCATAAAATACGGAATTTTCCATTTCAAAGATAACTATTAGGTTGGGGAAAAAGAAATCCATTAATTTTACTTGAACTTTTTGTAACATCTTTCAGATTCACTTTGTAAAAAGGTTTAAAACAGTTTTCATGTAGATTTTTAGGTCTTGTGCGAAGCTACGACTGCTGACATGCTGTCAAGTTTGATAATTTTTGATATTTTATAGACATTCTCGACGATGTTGTATCCATGCGATGTACATCTTTAGCATCCAAATACCCAAACGGAGTCGACGAAACCAAAATTGGGCGTAACTTGTTATTACAGTCATATATAGGACGATAAACACCTTTCACAATTTTAGCCACCCGGCTATCTTTTTCGCCATTACAAGAGAAAAACGAAAATGTATCGAATTTTCTGTTTGTTGTCTTCTATTTTTAAAACCTTGTACTCATAACTGAATTAATCTAACAAAAAACCACAAAAGAATATTTTAGTGTCAAATGTCACCTTTCCAATGAGCATAAATTTGAAATTGTTTGATAGATACCTCACGATATAACTATCACTACACACGTCTACCGAAAAAATAATGGTAACCTTTTCCCCAAACTAATATATTACTATTAAGTCATATAATAAACCCTTAATATAACGTATTTATATGTAATGTATACGTAATTTATGGTATGAAAATGAGCTTAGGTGGAAATTTCAGCTATATTTGTTGCGTTGAGTGGAGCATGTTAAATGAGTAAATTCTATTTTGTTTGTTTTTCGTGCCTCATGAAATATATTTTTTAAAAAAAGGAGTTGCTTCACATTATCAAGACAGAAATTAGGCTTCCCAATGACTTATATGCCTAACAAATCTGTGTCACTCTATTCATTTTTCTCTCTCTGAAATAATTCTAATTTATTTTCGAAACTATTACAAAAACTCTTCTATTTTAAATTTTCAAAGAAGCAAATAGATCTTGGAATCGCGCGTTTAGTGACAAAGAAAGAAATTACGACTCATTCATCCAGTCAAGTGTGTTAAAATAGTTTATTTTTTAATCTTTCCGTAAATTGAAGCCTCAAAGCGATTCGCGGTTTATCTCAACAATGAAAATGGAATTGAGTTATTAAAATTATTCTCACTTCTCCTAATTTTTTTGCCGGAGTTAAGGCTTTCATTTAAATCAGAAAACATCATTTGAAGGTATAAATAAAAATCATAATACTTAATGCTTTAATACAGGAAATTATTCTACATTTATAATTTAAAATTATAGTTGTTAAAATAATTATTATATACAAATCTTTCTCTGATATGAACATCCATTTTAATTCTAATTTATTTTTAACTAGCTTGCAAACGGCATACATTTAAGCTAGTTATGAAATTAAAAGAAAAGTATTGTATATCCATTTTTGTATGTTCACTACATTTGACAAATATTGTATATAATTTTTCAAACTGCTCATATATCTAATAATAACTTTAAAAATAAATTCATGTAAACACTCTTTTGCTCACCTTCATATTTTTATTATTTTTATGTGTATTCTGAACTTAATATTTTCTAGTATAATTTTCAGGGAGCATTTATCAACGTAACATTAAAATATTATTTATCCTAAGGGGAAAATCATAACATTGTCCACATATTGCATTCTTAGGAATAGCCAATCATAAAGTAATAGAAGAGATTAATTGCAAATAATAACCAGTTTATAAAAACTGTATGAAATGGAACACATATGAATAACAATTGAAACAATAGATAAACGGAATAAGTATATTGTAGAAAAGCATCACGCTTTTCTGAAAACTTGCTCATCTTTTAGTGGTGACATTTTTCATATTGGCTTTGAAATTATTATTCCTTTCATAGTTAGTATCAAAAATGCGAGCAAGCATAAAGTTTTCCTTCATTAACGTTGAAATATTTCTCTTGTATTTGAGCAATACTTGCTTTGTAAACGATTTTCTTGTTTTTACTGTCTAATGATTACGTTTTCATATCATAAAAATTACTGATTTTGTTTAAAAATACATGGCTTCGCTCATGAGAAAGAAAGTTTTAAAATCATTAAATATTAATTAATCAAACCAAAAATTTAAATACACATCAAAAAATACTTAAGGAAGTATCAAAGCTTGACCATTCTTTCCCAAAATTGCTTTTATAAAAAGTGTGTCTAACAAATTACCATTAAAGTAATCAAATGCATGTTTGTAATGTCCATTTAATGAAAATAATGAATTACGAATATAGAAAATATTTGATATCAGAAAGAGAATCTACTATAACCAATTTTTTTGAATTTTTTTTTTTTTTTTTTTTTGATTTGATGATGTAGGTTCAAGTTTTGTGCTCTATAGTCATTAATTTGAGGACAAGTGTATGAGAAAATTGAGTTTCAAAACAATCAATTTAGCATTTCACTTTTTCAAACGTCATTCAAAAAGGAAGAAACCAAAGTTTAATACGATTTTCAGGAAAGTGATCTTTTTTTGCACAATTTTTGTCTTGGAATGCAAGTAAATTTATGACAAAAAGCGGCCATTACAATGGACATCAACCATGTCAACACAAAGACGATCACCATTGCGCGATTATTCAACGCTTAGAATTCTCACTTGGCTCGTAAAAATGCGCCCTCATTTCCAGTTTTTTTCAACTTTTTAATTTTGTTAGATTTTGAAAAAGATAAATGATTTAACTGGAATTATGTAAACTTGATTTCCCTCAAATATCTTTTGTGAAGTTGAAGTATAACTATTTCTTGCTTTTTTCTTTCGGTATCAAATAAACAAATGCATAATAGGTTTATTCATGCGTATGTCTTCCACCATTCAGTTTATTCTTATAAAAGGCATTGCAATTAAAATAATTTAATGGTGGATTAGAGTTTCATGAATTAATTTCTTATCGTACATTTCATCGAAGATTCTAAAACCCAAATCTCTAAGACCAAAATCGCATTTCTCATGAAATCAGGCTAATTACTCAACGTGATGTATGTAATCACAAAAGTAAATTTCCCGATTAAGTGGAACAGAATTCTCGAATGAAAGTTTTCATGGTGGGCGGTAAGGACCTTTGTTTATTGTTAAAGTTTTGTTTTATCATTTTGTCACATGATATCATCAATATATTTTGAAACGGAGGGTGAGATTTGAAACAAAAATAAAACAAAAAATTACCACTACAAAAAACTAAAAACAAAATCTTCTTTTAATTATAAAAAAAATGCAAATGTTATCCAATTCGTTACAGGGATATTATATAAGAAGTAAAAATTTTCAAAAGGCCTCCATCAGAATCTTCTTCATCAATAGGAAATAATGCTCTATGCAATATTTTTAAGCAAAATGAGACTCAAGCACATCAATTTAAAAATTGTTTAACTATTTCCAAGATGAGAAACAAATTAAAGTGTAATACAAAACTGTATTGACTATTAAATAGATTAGATGAGAGGAATGCAAATTTTAATAATCATTTTGAATATTTAACATTTTAGTAATAATATTTTCTTTTCCTTGGCCGCTCTCTCTCTCTCTCTCTCTCTCTCTCTCTCTCTCTCTTCTGTCATAATCGATATATTATCTTCTCTGATTACTAGGTCTCAATCATCTGAGTGTGAAATACTCATTCAAACCTAATATTTATGAGGATAAAATAAAAAGAATTGAGAAATATATATAGCATTCCTCATGACACGTGATGCAATCATTTAATTTACTTTCAAAAATGGTAGATGCCATATTCTTCATACAATATAACGAATTTTAGAAGAAATTTAACAATATCTTCATATTTTTCCAGTGTAAAAATATTAAATACAGTTGTTTTCCGTTAGTGTTTCTTATTTAATATTTAAGGGGGGGGACCCATAAACACCTGTAGGCTACTTAATTTTCAAAACACTTAATCCAATAAACTTGAATTTATGATCATTTCAAATTAAAACTTTAATTATAAGGCCCCTCTCCTTTAAGAAGTATATTATAAAGTATTTTTTAATCGGTTAAGTCGAATTTTAACAAAATTCATGGATAATGAAATAATATCAACAAAAAAGTTGGTAATACTTTTGGTTTAGAGATTGGTGAAATTTTATTCAAGAATTGCAAACATATCCATAAATTATATATGATCCAGAAGCACAAAAAAATGAAAAGTGAAAGGAAAAATGCTCCCTGTAAAAGAAACACACACATGATCGAATATTATATGCAAATTACATGAAGGCAATTGATGGCGCCAAGCAAAAGGCACAATGAGAACATAATAAGTGAAAAGTATATAAGGACCTGTAGCAAAGAAAGAAACGTATTCACAACCAGTTTGTATGGTGCTCAGTGACACGGTCGCATTGATATGACAAAGGATGCATGAGGATGATGTTTTACGTGGTATAATCATCAGCTGCCTATGATGCTGACATAGGCAAATAGCAGTAGCCGAGGAACTTGAAATCGGCCAAGGTGTCATCTCTAGTCTATGGTAACGATTTTAAGATGATGAAAATATCAATAGAGGTTATATTACAGGTCATCCCCGAGTGACAACAATGAATGGCGACCGGTATATGGTTGTAACTCCCAAATAGAAAAAGCTAGAGCACAGAACGGAACTTGGTGCAACAAACCTGTGAGATGTGTTCCTCACACGGAAACTCAGTGTCTCCAGCGATTAATATAAAGTAGAGAACATATAATGTAAAAGTTTTCACAGTAGGTTTGTGTTATGTTTATCATCGATTCAAGGTTTAGCTTGCAATCTGATTCACATCGGACTTCATGTGGAAAAAACTAGGAACCCAGTCCACCAAGTCAGTATCATTGAATGACAATATTACAGTAGAGCAGGACCATTAGTTTGGGGAGGCCGTATACAAGGCTTCAGTATAGATCTACATGTTCAAATTGGAATCAAGACAGGCGAAATTTAACGAAACATTATTTTGGAACTCCATGTTCGTTTATTTAAGGGTGCCGTTGACTCTTAATTTGTGCTTTTGGATGGCAAACCCGTCTTTGTAGTGTCAAAAAAAGAAACATGCTCTAGGTCACTATGCGCTTGTGGTGAGATAGCTCTCCTCAGAGATAAATTTCCCTGGTTCAATCACCCTCACTATTGAACAATATGAGATAAATATTTTGTTTGTCTTCTGTAAGAACGTCTATCGAGACTGAAACTTTGGAGTTTTCTGGGCTTTTTCTCTAGATAAATGTGAAATATGGTCAACATATCTATGAAAATTTCTTTTGGGAAATATAATTTAATTGATAATTTAAATCCGATAAGG
>JAPDSC010013535.1:0-21055 GCA_026290005.1 Latrodectus geometricus | reverse complement strand
TTTCAAAGCTTACTCTTTCAGGTTATTATGAATTATCTGTTATTTTACGAATAATATTTAGTTGTATATTTGCCTATTTAAAAACTGAGTAATTTTATTGTTAGATATTTATTTAATAATTATCATCTTCACAATTGACTGTAACAATGGAATTGTTACAATCATGATTTTATTTCATAGTATTTAAAATCTAGCCTATTTACATTATTTTTTTATATTTTATATTCAAGTTCCTAACAGAGTTTGAATAAATGAAACTTTAATTAAAGAATTTTAAGTTATGATTTTTATTTTCCATAAATTGGAAAGAATATAATGCTTAGAGAAGATAAAAAAGTATATTTTATCAGAAATCCTAAAAATCACAAATGTTATATATATAAATTTTATAAAAAAATATAATTTCCTTTTCAGTTTTTTAATTTAAATTTTTTTAAGTACATAATTTTGTAAAAAAAGAGAAAAGTAAGGAAATCACTTAGTGTGTGAATTATTTGCACCAAAAAGAATCATCCCATTAAAGAGTCATATCAGCAAATGTAAAAATGGTACAAGAGCATATTACAAGATTGTGAAAAGTAAAAATATTCTGTATATATGTTTATTTAACAAATTTATACCTTGATTTTGATGTTTATTTCAAGATTTTTTTTTTAAATTTAAAAAAAAATGTTATTAAAAATGAAAATATTTGTAATGAATAATAATTTAATAAATAGCTGGATGCTTAATTGTTCTATTGTTGCCCATTTCTAAAATTTTTTCTAGTAAATGATGGCATAAGGTTTTTGTTACTTATGCCATTAAGATTTATTGAATTATTTGTGAGCTTGATTGCCTTAGGTAGGGCCTAGCCCTTAGAGTAGATTAGATTGTAGAATCCTTCTACAATCTAATCTATTCTTGGTAATATTACTCCAGTTCTTGATCTTCAAGATATCTAGATACTCTTGAATACAATCATTCTGATTTTTGTCTGTTTTTAAAGCTATTTCTGATAGATTTAGTTTTGAAAAAGTCAGTTTTGTAACACAATCTTACATCATTTGTTCACTGGCTATTTAGTTCAAATTAAACAGTCAGCTTATTTATTTTTTTGAATTTTAATAAAATTTGTAATATTGGGTTCATTTAAAAACAATAAAGTTCTAATTATTAACTTTTACGCCATACTCCAAAATGAATTCTTACCAAAAATGCTTTATTTATCTTCCTTTCAAAAACATCTCTATTCTGCCATTATTCGTTTTTCAGATGAGGATTTAGTGAATAAGATGATTTAAGTGTACTAATTATTATCATTAGGAGGAAAATGAAATATCACTAACTCATTTAATGTATGAATTTCATTATTGTTTCAATGTACATGTATTGATTCAATGTATGAATCAATATGAAAGTTAAAAAGATGTGAAAAAAAGTAAAAGGCTTAATATATATGATGACAATTAAAAATATATGCAATTTGAGACTGAACTATATTTAATTTGTTGTCTGGTTAGTCCCCAGTAACACTAAATTTCCAGTAATTTTGAGCAGAGCAAAATGCCTGGCTTTCAGCTAAATTATTAGACTTTAATCTTTAATTACTTAAACATTTGATCTCTCTTTATGTTTAATATTTGTAGAGGTTTCAAAATCCACTTTAAGATATAGATTTAGGTTGCATAAGTCCTTATGTGCATAAAATTCATAAAGCTCATGGTGCATAGATTGCCAAACAAATAAATTGATGGTGAAATGATAAGATGAAGGATTTTTCCAAGAAAATGGATTGAATGATGATTACATTCAAAATGTAGAATATTTTCTTCTGAAAAAACTTACTAGCAAGAGTTCTCATTATAGAGATTAATTCTTTTTTTTTTTCTTTATTATTATTTCGTAACTATTGAAAGATTTTTAATATTGTTCTTGTAAATAATAAATTACATTTTTGAGTCTACTTCAATATAACTTTGTAGATTGCAAACTTTTTTATTAATAATGGAAGCCACAGTGTTAAAAACTACGAATCATTAGTTTATCAAATTGTTTCAGCATCTTTTTAATTTTTTTCTGTTTATTAAATTAACCTATCTCATATTTGATTTATATTTTATTTTAAATAATGTTTAAAATGTAAGTTGGAAAATTTCTGTACTGAATACTAATAGCAGCAAAAAAATAATTTTCGAACACTTTTATACAAACAAGAACCATCAGATTCAGATCAACAACAAAAATAATTTTGTGCAAGAAGTTCTAAAATTGTAATTTTAGAATATCTTATGCAGTTAATCTTGATAATTCAGAACACATTATTAATTATTTGAAGATTCAAAATGTTAGTGATAAAAATGAATCATAATATCAAAAATAATCTGCAGTTAAATATGTAGTTAGATAAAAGTATCACTGTGCTATATCTTTTCATTATTTAATACTTAAATTTATTTTAAAATTATTTTTATTTGCCAACTTGTTGTATTCATTTTGTTAGATAAAGAACAGCGAGAACTCTATGAAGCAGCGAAAATTATTCAGAAGGCATATCGCTCTTATAAAGGACGTAAACGCCAAGAAGAACAAGAGAAAGAAAAAGCTGCTGCAACTCTCATTCAGACATATTACAGGCGATACAAACAGGTGCTATAAGCTTAAAAATTTTAAATAATCTTTAGACATTTACAAAGATGTTTTTTGTGTCAAAAGTACGATTTTTTACTGCATGTAAGATTTTCTATTTCAAAAAGGCCTAATTAATGTATTGGTTAAAGAAATTAGGATTATCATTTTTATAATATATGTAAATATTTATCTTTTAGTTTATCCAATATATAATGTAAAATGTTATTAACTGTATAAATTATAAAAATAATTTATCAATGAGCATTTACTCTTTCAATGAATTTTTTATCGCTATTTGGAATTTTTATTTTGAAAAATGTTAAAAATTTATTTTATCTCTTATTAGTAAAGAAATTTTTGTAATTTTGATTAATATCAAAATTAATTTCAATATTTACATAGATAGGACACAAATAGTTTTTTTCCTAGAATTCTGTAATTATTTATTCCCATCATATCATGTAAATAATAATTTATCCCCCTCACAGAATTATATAAATGGTATAATATTATTCTGTGAGGGAAATAAATGATTAGATCTTTTTCTCTTAGATTTTTTAAAGTAAAAATTTGTTATAAAAGGTTTGCCAAATAAAACATAATCTAATTATGATGTATAAATTATCTGAAAAAAACTTTAAAAATGAGAAAGTATTTAGTACTTCAGTACTTATAAATAAACCATGTCAAATGTTAATATTTAAGGTTACAATTGCCTAAATAATTCTTAAAGCTTAAATCATTATTAAATAACATAAGGTAGTATTATTGTGCTACAAATAAGTGTAAATAGTTTTTTTAATTTTGTGAAGTTTTTAAATCAAATGTTTTTTTCTGTTATCTGTCTAATACTGGAAAGAATCAAAAGGGTTTCTTATGGATTATCAGAAATATACAAATAACATGTTTTTTCTTTTAGATAAAATATTTTCTAATTCTTAAATGTTGATTATTGATACATCTTAACATTTAAATAAATTATAATTCATACTGTATAAAATATAAGTTAAAAAGAATAAATATTTACTTTATTCATTTTTCTCAATAAGATAAGATTAGTTTTAAGTCAACTAGCTATTATCTATTTAGATATAATAATTACATGCCATTTCTCATATTTGTAATGGTGTTCTGTAATTTTATTATGTATTATAGCAAATTATATTATATAAAATTATATGGTATCTGATAAAATGATGTAGTTGTTTTGAAGTATCAGATCCTTATTTGTTCATTAATAGTTTGATCTACCTTTTTAATAAGATCTTTCATTTATCTACAGTATATGTATTATAAGCAAATGACAAAGGCTGCCCAGTTGATCCAGAGCCAATTTCGCAATTATTGCGAACACAAACGTTTTAAGAAATGGAAAGAAAATGATGCTGACTGTATTTCTCCAGCACTTGGTAGTTCTCCGAGTTCTGTGGCTGGTCCCTCTGCTGCGAGTTTGCAATCTTTGTATTGGACTCTGGCAGAATCTGAACGCAGGTTAAGTTCTAGTCGGGAAGGCACTCCGACATCCTCTACACTTAAGTAAGTTCTAATGTCTTTAAGACACTTCATTGAATAAATCATATGCGAACTTATGTATTTTTATTTTGATAGTTAATTTTCTACATAGTGTACGAATTTATTTTATTTCTTAAAGGAGAACATATTCTCAAAGGAGGCAACACCAGGCAGCTAGAAAAATACAGCAGTTTCTCAGGCAGTCGAAAAATAAGTAAGTATTTTTTTTATCAACGTTTAATCTTATAAATTAAAAAGGTATCTTATTATCGTTTAATCTTATAAAATACTTGATTGTTTATTTTTCTTGAACCAAATGTGTTTTTCTTTCTTGCTAACCAGTATGTGGGATTACTTTCAAGGAAAAGTGGTGAGTTTTTAATGTTAAATAATTATACCAATTTTTATGTGTACAAATTTTAAAATTTTATGAAGAAAAATGCAATTTCAAAAGATTAAAAAGTTATTTATTTGGGAATTTTTACAAGCTTTAAAAGAAATATGATATTGAATAGTTTACAATATTTTGCTTAAAAAAACTTTTTTAAATAATGCTTATTAAAATGCATTTATTTTAGAAATTATATTTTTCACAACTGGAGTTTCAAGTTGTGGGAAAAAATTTCAAATTTAAGAATAAATCATGTTCTGCCTTCTGTGTGTTCTGTGTTCGGTTCAGATCTCACTGAGAGAATGTATAAACCATACCTACTAAGTATGCTGATTGGTTGGGTACATTTTATAAATTTAATATTATTGGTACAGAAATTTGATAGAGAAGTTTTTAGTTTCACTTCTCAATTTAAATTTTACTTTCAATGTTACTTTCAAAATTCAAGTGTTTTGTGTAGGGTCAAGTGTTTCTTAAAAAAAAAATGTGATGCATCACCAAATCTTTAAAACTGAAAAGAAAGGTTTTATATGTTTATTTTTACAACTTTTACAAAACTTAAAAATCAGTAGGTTTCAAGAAAAACTATTTTTTATATTTTAATGTACTATTGATAAGTGTAAATTTTGGAATGTGTGGTTATTGCTGCAAACATCAATGAAAAATATTGGTATTAAAACTCTTTTATATGTAACCATTCAATTCTCAAATTACTTTTTAAATTTCTAAATTCAACCAATTACAAGTTTGTAAATTATTTAAGATTCACACTTTAATAATACTTCAAAAAGTCATCATAAATATGTACATATGTCGATATAATTGGTTACCCTTTATTGATTAATAGTATTATGTTAAACTTCTATTCTTTTTATTAATTATTCTTGCACTTATTCAGAAAATCATGTAATATTGTTAGCAATAACAGAAGAAATATTTTTGATAACAAAATTTTTACTTTCTCTCATACCAATTTTTTTATTTATTTTTAATTATTATTATTATATTAATGCAATTATTTATAAGCTGTTTAAGAAATATCTTGAATTTTATTTATTTATAGACTTTTGTAAAAGCAAAAGAAATCATCTTCAAAAACTGTTTATCAATGTCAAAGTTTAAAAATTACATTAAATTTTATATTTTATAACCTCTACTTTTTTATATCAATAGATTACAGAGAGAACGTGCACTAGCTGCCGAAAGAGAGAAGCTACCGGGGGAAGCACAGAGTCTGCAGCCTCTGCGCCTAAAATACCAGGAACAGCCTTCTGACAAAAAGCTCCCTTCTGATAATAAGTAATAACTTTGTTTCGATAAATATTTAGAAAATAGTACATTATAAATATCTAAAATTAATTATTTCGTAAAACTACTCTTTATTTCGCTAAACTGTTTATTATTTCAAGTTTGTGTTATAAACTTGTAATTTATATGTAATGAATACTTTTATAACTACTTTTATTATTATTGTATAATAATGATTCCTGTATTGATTTAGAGGATGGTTATATGTGCGTAAAGTAATGTTAAAAAATAAAAGCCCACTTCATAATCTATTATTCATTCATACATCTAAAATACACTAGTCATTATCATTTCTTCCTTTGCTGATCCAGAAATGATTTGTTGTAAAGTGGAATTGGTTTATTAACCAAAATATTTCGTATAGAAATATTTCAAATTTCAAATTAGAAATATTTCAAAATATGTTTTATTTTAGAAATTTCGTTAGCATTATAGCAAAAAGGAAAAAAAATCAATGATTTGAATGAATCATGGATTGAATCAATGATTCGAAAATCTCTTAATCATTTTGTTCGTTAATTCTTTTTGTGGAATTTTCAGCAAGTGCTAAAATTACATACAAATTTCTATTTAAATGTTTTTGAAATTTTCTTTTACTCATATTGAATAGATTATTCTAAAAAGACAAAAATATTTTTTGTAAAATATCACTGTATTCAAATATTTGTTTGTAACAAATTTATATCTGAAATTATTAAACATTGTTTTTAGAAAATAAATTAGGTAAAAAATTTTTTGAAAATTTATTTTTAGCGTTCTAATTTTGTAAAAACAATTTAAATAGTAAAGTTATAAATTATTGAAGATTTAAATAAAATTTATATGTTATTTTTTTAGAAATGTAATGTTTATAGTAATTCGACATACATGTTTAAAAAATCTTTATCTTTTAAATGAAGTTTCTTATTTTAAAATATTTTATTAATATATGGCTATGATTTATATGCTACAATTTTTGTTTAAAATCTTTTTTTTTTTTTTTTTTTTCCTTTTTTTGATAGGAATGCTTTGTGTGATAAGGAGAATACTTGATAAGTTTGAACTCTTGTGTTTCTTTCAAGCATGTCCTTTTCTAGGAAAATCGATTGAATATTGAGTCCAGCACTGCCACTAGTCACCAATGCAGTGATTCATTTGCTGTAATTTTATTGGCTGGCTTAAAGAGTGAAAAAAGTATTGCAAGAGATATTGTGAGATCATCATCCGTAATTAGTCTTTAAATATTTTGGTTTTGTCTTAAAGAGTATAAAAATTTAATGTGTGTCAACTTAGTCATTATTGTGATAATGTATTGCAGATATATTTGAATATATTATATTTATATTAATGAAAATTCTCTGACCGGTGCAAGCATACAATTCAATGATCTATCTTCTACCTGTTACTATTTGTACATATATGTTTAAATGTTTCCAACTACATCCTTTAAATCTGAGGTCTGTGTGTTGATTTCCCAAAAATGAAAATTTAAAATGTCTTCTGTTTGAAAGCTGTTTCATATATTCATGATTTATAATGTTCATTCAATCGTTCACATTATATAGATATATATTACTATGTTGTGCTGTGATATGTTTATAATGAAGTTGTTTTTCTTTCTTATATTTAATTGAAAATGTGTTAAAAATCCATATATGTCATGTTGAAAGTATAGAATCTCATTTATTCCTTTATTAAATTTTTATTTCACTTGCATGTATTCTTACATTGCCTACATGCTCTAATTTATGTTTTCGTTGTTTAACTTATCTTGCATAGTTTCATTTCATCTAAAAAAAATGTACTTATGAATGAGCCCTGTTACTAACTAGTCCATAAGCCGCTTTTGTGCTTAAGAGTTACTTCTCAGAGATTGTCTTAATTCTATGGATAATAAAAAATGTGTTTTAGAATTATAACCCTTGTATATAGTTGTTGATTGTTGACAGTTTATATTTTGCTAGAAAGAATTAGGCTTGAAGCATTTTCATTGCCACTTGGGAGAATACTGTCAATGACTTTAAATTTATAATATTTTTTTAACTTAGTAAAATATCTTATATATTAAAATTTCAAACTTTGGTGAAAATAAAAATGTAATGTACTTTGGAAACAATTTAATATCTCTTCTCAAGTAAATGATAGCATTAAGTTACTAATAAAATTTATTAAGATATTGTTGTCTGGCTAATGATATAATTTATTTCTTTAAATTTTCAATGAATGGCAGTTAATTCTGATTTACATTAAACGTCAATATTTCGATGATATTTCAAATTAAAATGTTATTATGCAAATTTATCCATTATTATTAATGTTTAAATTTTGTGTTTTTTTTTTTTTTTTTTTAACTTTATTTTGATATAGATAAAGTGATCATTTTTAATTGCTTAGAATTATGCATTTAAAATTGAAATAAAACTTTATTATAATTGTTAAATATATATAAATATGTATTAAACCATTAAATGACATCCATTTTCAGAAAAGTCATGATTATGAAATGTATATATAATCATGATTTGGATATGAATTTTAAAAATATTTTTAGTTGAATTTATCTAAAAAGTTATTGCCGCTAATTTATTATGTGAAATTTACATTGCATTGAAATTTTCTTTTCAAATTGCAATTTTTTAATGTTATTCTTTTCTTTAAGTTTTATATCAAATTGATAAATCATTTGTTAATCGGTAGTAGCTAAACAAGTTTTTAATAATTAGAATTGATGAATTTCCTCTTTTTCATTATTTAAAAACTAAGACATTTTTCTTTTTTGATAAAAAATAATATTTCTAAAATGAATTTGTTTCTTAAAATCTACCTTTGGTTTTATTATCTTTAAATATTAAAACATAGAATTTTCTTTATTTAAATATAAAATACATTCATACTGTAATTGCTGTAAGCTCATAAGTTCAAAATTATAATTTTTAAATTTACATTTGTCTGTTTTGTTAACTTGCTTACTATATGTTGGCTGCTCATTAAATGAAAGTTCTTTTTAGTATGGTCATTCGAAAATTAGTTAGCACTAAGGTAATTAATTTTGTTTATAAAAAACCTAGCATTTTTAATCAATTATTTGTAAGAATTTTCCTGCAACGGGTGATGAGATTCACAGTTTTGGATTTGTATTAAATTGAATCTGTGTGCATGTGTATTTGGATAGCTCTCTGGATCTATTTTAGTCAAATTTTGCATCACCTGTAAGAAAATAAAAGCTGTGAAAATATTGACAGCCGTCTAAGAGTTGTTTATCATTCTGTGGAGTGTGCATAGAGTACAAAAGCTTTGAAAGCTTTCATAAGCAGTCAAAGATCAAAATAATCAAAAAACGATTGATAAGCTTTCTTTTCTTTTATCACTGATACATTTCATAATAACACTTTCTCATGCAGGTCAGGGCAGATTGCTCATCAAGTAAGATGCAACAAATATCCCTGGATTTTATAGAGTTTTGCATTCAGTTCAGGTTTAAAAGTTGAATTTTGCAACCATTCAGCACTGAAAAGTTCATGGCTGTTTTGCATGTACTATCAATCTGCCCTTGTAACTGTGTCTCAAATAAATATTTACTAATTCTTTTTCTTCGAATTTTCTCATCAAGAATTTTATATCAATAAAGTATTTTTTGGAAAATTTCATTAGTTTCTAATGGAAAACATTCGTTTGTCATGCACTTATATTTAAAGTAGCAAAAACCGGTTATGGCCGACTGCCATTCTTCAGTTATTGGGGTAAAGGCCAACTCTGTTTTACTAGATAAAAATAAAGTAAAATAATAAAAATAAATATGAGAAATGTGCCTAATCAGAGGTGATCTGCTGTCAAAAGCAGTCTCCCCTGTAGATAAATAAAGGGGAATATCACCATTTCACCTTTTCTGAATTTTTAAAAACTAAAATGTGTAGAACCTGAGAAAAATTCAATACAGAAAGGAAGGATGGTGAATTCTGTCTTTTTTTAAAATTATTCTTGCCAATTCCTGTTCTTGTATATAGCTGTTGATAATTTGTAAAAGGTTTATTCTCTTTCGCTATAAACTGATATTAACTCTGCCATAGTGTATGAGAAGGATTTTAGGTGCTTCATCTTTCATAGGGCGAAATCAACTTTTGGAAATATAGTATATATATAAATATATATATATACACACACATACTCACAACATACATACATAATATATATACATTATATTATAGAGATTCCATTTTTAAATTATTGAAGGGACATGAGGGGTGACTTTTGAAATTGGTAAAAATAACAATTAAACAATAAGTATTTGAAAGGGTTATTCAAAAACCCATATTAGATAGATATATTTCATTGAGATACTCAGTAATATATTTCTTGTATAGAATTAGTCCTGGAGATCGGCCTGAGCAATGCTTATTGAAAGCCTGAGCCGACATTTCTTGCAACAGAGAACCATTTAAATATCAGAAGCATTTATTCAATCTGAGGGAGTATATACTATGTGTGTGTGTGTTTTTCTTGCAAAGCCAATGTAAGAGATTGTTATGTTTCTTAGGCTGGTCGGATGATCATAGGAATTTTTGAAAATCTTCCCTTGTACACTTGCATTTAATCATTCTCTCTCATATTTGCACATTCTCCTAAATCATCTCATACTTGAATTAAATTCATTTAAAAAGTATCTTTGAAAAAGAATTTAGAACTCTACACCCAGACAAATCATTATAATTGATCTCTTAATATGTGTGCATTAGATTTTCATAATGTCTTTAAATATATATTTTTATTTTGATTCAAACATTCTAAATATTTTGCACTTTTTTTAAATTGTGTTTCACACCTCTGTATTTTTGTTAATCCCTATAGCTCTACTTGAGAATTAATATATGTGTGATCTTTATTGACAAGCATGATATTTTTGTTGAAAGAATAAAAATTGCAAACCTGTTAACATAACAATTGTTATTTTCCTGAAGTTATTCTTCATAGTAATGTTCTAAAGCAGGATTTGATAAAAGATTTGAAAATAAGAATTTTATTTTTTTATGTTTGTTATGGATTTTATCATGTATCACTCTTATTTTAAAAAAATAGTTTTAAATTAAAATCCATTTATGCTATTTTTCATTATTAATTGTCAAAAATTAATAAGAAAATCATTTAGTGTTGAATTATTTATTATTTATTTCTAATATAATTTGATCTCACTAGTTTTGTGTTTATAAACTGGAAAGACATTAAAATGAATGGAACTTTTGAAATTAAAACATTTTGTTTACTTAGTATCTGTGAAATTTTTAAAGTTTAAGGGAAAATTATTTTTCCAAAGCCAGGTGATTTTTTCATTTAGTTGTTACTGTTGCAAAATTAATTATATTTGTTAGTTATTTATTATTACCCGTTGACTTCAAATTTGTTAACTGGTTTACTGTTAGCAGGTCTGCAGAAAATCAAGGAAAAGGGTGAAAGCAAGTTTTGCAAAAACAAATGCTGGTTTTCTCTGGCTTTTGTTTTGATTTACCTTGGAAAAATTTAAAACTTGTGGAGATCATTTATTTTTATACATAATATGATATTTTTTAAAAAATATGCAAGCTGTTTAATTTTCAACTTATTAATTTTTCATTTTATTAATCTTGATTTGTTAAATAAAGACCAGCCGGTCTTTCTACTTTTTGTTTTTTTCCTCCTGTAAATTATTGATTTATCAAAGTATTGTGCACTTAGAGATCTTAAAGCAGTGTGTGTCTTTGGTCGAATTTTCGCCTGTTTATCCTGTGGCATGCTCAAACTATTTCAATGTTGTATCTTTCATATTGTTTAGAAGATTTGTAATGTTGTCTACTGTCATAGCATAAATATGTGTTTTATGAAATACATTTTATCATTTTATTATACTGTTTTTCTCATCTATTAAAAAGTGTGTATGTATAGTTAGACATAATTTATAATTGTGTTATAATTTTACATGTGTCTTTATTACTCTTGACATGAGTGCCGTCTTTTAACACAAATGCTATATAAAACTTGTAATATAGTTCCTTTTTGCTGTATACAAGTTCAATTCCTGGTGTAAATACAAAACCAGTGTATTTGTATATTATATTCTTTTTCTCCCCATTGTATTGACATTCACATGTTTTGTTTTTTTTTTCTTTTTGTCTTTCATTTTTACCTAAACTTGTAGAATTTCTTTTTTGCAAGTAATTTACAAATGGTGTGCTTATATGTAAATTTCCAAATATTATGTTTCTGATTAATTTATTTCCGGATTATTGTAAACCTCTTTTTCTTCTCAATAAATTTTTAAGGTTGTTATACATTACAATTGATATCACTGTTCAGAGCCACACTTATTTAATGATAGAGCAGGGTTCCCATTAGCCTTTGAAGTTTTGTTGTCCCCTTTAGAAGTTTTCTTCTCCAACTGATAAATTCAAGAATTAAAAATGTTTTCATCAATATCTTTAATGCTTTTTATTTGATTGTTGTTTAGTATTTTTATTATACTGTTACTTGATTATTTTTTGTCTTTACTCGTATAGTTTAATGAATTTTAAAATTATATTATTGTGAGATTGTATTCATATAAAATAAAATATTAAAACCACTATTTACCAATGAGGTTAACTGAATAGTATCACATAAGTTGAATAGATAATTGTAAAAAAAAAAAAAAAAAATTGACATTAAAATAAAATAAGAATGAGCTTAGTCAAAAATTAATCATTGAATTCAAATGGTCATTTGAAGGTATAATACATTCAAAGTTTGCAAATTTATTTTGTGCGGTAAAGCTGGGAACCCTGTTTGTGGCATGAAATATTCTTTTTTCTTTTTTTTTTTTTTTCAGTGTAACATTAGACATTTCTTCAGTATTTAATATATGTAATTATTATTTTTATGTTTTTGTATTATTTTATGTTTGTAATCTTTTGAATATTTATAAAAAGTAAATATTCAATAAATGCATGTAGCTATAAGGGAAATATTTAATTTGAAAAAAAAAATCTGTAAATGCTCTTGCATGAAATTTTGTCTATTAATTAAAATTGTTTTGTTTAGTATCAAGAAGAAACACTTGTCATGAAATTTGTTTTGTTCTAATGATAAAAGTTATTTGTAGGATGGGAAAAGTGGTATTTGTTGTGTAATTTTTGTGTAAAAAATATATTTATGTCAGTTTAAGTAATATGCTTAAAATGATATCATTGTATTTAAACTGGATTTTTTTTTAAAAAAAAAAATAGTTATCTTATTTTTTGAATTCTAAATCAATACTGTTTTAAACATTAATCGGAAAATCACGAGAGAGCTAATATTACTTACATATTGATTGAATTTACAAGATACTCATAGAATTTAGAAGAGTTGAATTATCTTTTCTATTTATTGAGAAATTTCACTTTTCCCATTCAAATCACATTTAATTTCCAGTTATCTCTTTTGTACTGCTTTAATGTGTTTATTAATTGTATTTATGTATCACTCGAAATGATATGCAAGTATTATTTACTTATGTCATATGTGTATGATTTGTGCATTTTAATGCAATTAGCATGGAAGTATTTTTCTGAGACAAGAAAAAGAAAGAATCAAATATAACATTGTTTTCTTCTCTAAACAAATAAAATATATTTTAGATGGTTATAGTTGTGTAGATAAGCCTAATATTTTTACAAAATAATGGTAATTTTATGAAGATTATAGACTTTGGGCTTCAATGCTGCGAAATTTATCTCAGCGTGTTATCAATAGTTTTTATTTGAACTCTTCTGAATATAATATTTTTTACAGTAGTACTTTTCATCACATTTGAAAGTTTACTATATCTATTTGTTCTTAAATATATTCCTGACCTGAAATGCATTTATTAATAATGTCAGAAGTATGGTGTTACTCAAATCTCTATTACTATAAAAAGAATTGAAGCCAAGAAAGTTTGAATCTGCCGTATAACTTTCTCATTTGTTGGAGTCCTTTATTTTAATTTATTAATACATGAAATTAATATTTCAATTAATTGATTAATAGTTTGAATCATTATAAGAAGTTTTTTGTATTTAAATTTATTTTATTGATATAAATATATCTTTAGTCAAATGTAGAAAAAATATTCTCACCAATTGCAAAATTCATTAAAAAATGAAATATATATATTTATTATTGCTTACAGCACTTTCTTGTCTAGTTATTTGAGTGTATATTAGTGCATATTTTTTCATTAATCATTTTATTTCGCTATTGTTTACATTTATTTAAATTTATAAAAAAAAACTTTTATGGAAGAAAAATATAAATATTCCATAAAATATCTGCATACTAAAAGGTATGAGTTATAGTAGAAAATCTAATACATTTCAAAAAATTTTATAAAAGATTGAACTCAAGGTTATATATCAATTAACATCAATATTTATTTTAAGAGTTAATATTTTTTTTATATTCTTACCCAGTATTTTTATTTGGGCTAAAAATCAGTAATATATTTTTTATTTAATGCTGTTCTTGCAAAAGTACTTCAGATTCAGTTTATCATTTTTCTTCCTGAAACTGCAGCTATTTTGAAAGTAGATAGAGTGCTTGGCTTCGATGTTATTCTTTTTCAGTCTACCTCTTTTGGTGCATACATTTTCATATAGTACTATCAATTCACATTGATAAATCTTGAGGCACAGAAGAAGATTATGATAATCACGCTGTTGGAGCTTTTGTAGGAATTTTCTGTACTCATGCATCCAATAAGCTCTTCGCAAATAGTAATCTATTTCATCTAATGAATGCAGTTTTAAATTGAACTTAAAGAATGTGTCAGACAAATCTCACTTTTAAGGAAATCCTTGCTCTTAAACTTTGTGGTAGCCTCATTTGCATTTGGGAATACTACAAACCCTTGTAACTGACAATCAATTTTAATTCAAAAGCGATTTGCAATAGTCTTGCAATCATTCATATTTATAAACAAATTTTAGTAACACAAGATTTTATAATATACAAACATGACTCAAAATTTAAAAATAGTTCATGATGTATATTTTCGGAAATAGTTTTGTGCGTTGATATTTGCTGAAAATAAATTGCTCCTACGAAAATTCATATTTTTTATGAAAATGACCATCAACATTCTAGAATTTTCCTCTTTTTTATTTATTAAACTTTTATTAAAGTTATATTAATTATTATTTGATGCATTATAAAAACAGTATGACTTTCAGTTTCTTTGATATTTTGTACCTGAATTTATAGACGGACATTTAAAGTTCATTATGTAAACAAGTGAAAAAATTATCAATTGAAAAATGAATTGTGAGCTGTTTCAATCATTGTTTGATGAACTTATTTAATTTAAATTGTCTTAATTGTTTTATGAATTGATATAATTTTTGTCTTATTTTTTCTATCATTTTTCATATTAGAATTAAAGTTAATTTTATATTTTAGTTAGCTCATAAAGTATCAAAGTAAGAAAAGTTATTATTAAATAAAAGAGAAAGTTTAAAAATTATTGTTTTTGCTTTGATATTAAATTGTGTAATTTAATAATTGGTTTTTTAAAGTGTAGATATTTTTAAGAGATTTCTAATAAAATATTTTATTGGGTTTTTTTTTTTTTTTTTTTTTTTTTTTACGCTTCTCACTTTTAAAAAGAGCATGTACGTAGTTACAGTTCTATTACAAAAAATTACTAAAATGAGAATTAAATTCTAAATATTGTAATAGACTTCCTCCGTTATAAATGAAAGTAATAACGAAAATTTGAACTAATAAAGGGAAATGAAATAACAATGTCTATTTCTATAGACATAGTTATTGGTATTTTTTGCTAAACTCTTCAGAATTATTCATTATCATTTTAATGAAGTCCCTCTAGAGACATTAACAAAATGATTTTCTAACAATATGGTGCATTAATTTATATATATAATTTGGGAATCATGTTAATTGCAAGATTATTAAGAATAGAATAATTTTATAAATGTTCTATATCAAAGAAATGAAGCATAATAATAATATTTAAAAATTATTTAAAATATCTGAAATATGTAAATATTTTAATTTCTTTTTCAGAAATTAAAATGTTAAAAATAATTTTACACCTCAATTTGACAACGTTTTATGAATAAATGCATTTCTTCTGAAACCAATGTTAGTTTTATATAAACATGGTTAAAAAATTTTAACATGGCTTAGATACTGCCAGACATAGTATAATTTAACTTTTCCCCGTTTTTATAAAGTTAAGTCATTGTGAAAACTTCTTGGATGCATGGGATTTAGAAAGACATTTATCTTTAAAAATGAGCTAGAGTCATCTATGAAAAAGAATATTTTTATGCTTTTATTTTTGTTTTTCTTTTATTTTAGGGTGACTTCCTCCTCCTGCTCAATTCAACTAGTTGTAGTTGCAATTTTAGGGAAAAAAGTTTTTCCCTTCTACTTTTTGTATATATATTTAGTTATTTAGAAAGTAAGAAAAAAAAAAGAAAATTCCATATTTCTATTTTTGGAAGCTCAGAAAAGATGTGTTGTTGTTTATAGAACAATGGATTGCTGGACATGAAAGAGTAAAATAAAATTTCTAATTGTTTGTGTAACATTCTGTGATGTGCCTATGTAAATAAATTAACAAACTCCACCTTGGTTCTCATTTTCATTGCATTTTAACTTTGAACCTCATATATCTGTTAAAAAAAATTTTTTTTCCCATTCACAGCATTTATAACAGCACATACGCGATACAAGGTACAAGTTGGACATCGTCTGAGGCTTCCAAAATATCCAACATTTAACTAAAAAAAATTATCGTCATCCTATTTGATTCCTGAATCTGATTTTAGATAGTCACTATTGCCAATTAATTTATGAAAAGAAAAAGAATTTGTTTTTTTGTCAAGTAAATTTATTACATGAGAATGATGTTTATACCAAAAGAATGGTGTTTATTCTGGCGTATAATTTATTTACTGAATAACTGAAAGAAAAATTATTTTTAAAAAAGTTCTTACGTTTGTAAGCTTTAACCGTAGCGAAAAAATTTTAAGCGTATAATTTTAAATGGAATTCATCATATTAATAGATATGCATATTTTAAAAACAAATATATTAATAATTATATTTGTCTTATTTTATATATTTGATCTCTTTTTGCATTTTACAGTCTATCTAGATTTAGATTAAAATATAACTATTAACAACATTAGAAAATTAATTCGTCATTCTTAGATACAAAAATTGCAAACATACATGCCGAGTACTTTGGATATCGTCCACTGCGACATTTTTATAAATGCGATGGGTTCTTATAATTGAGTTTTTCCATGCCTTTCGATAATGAAAAAATATTTATTAAATTTAATTTTTTGTTTTAATGGAAAGGCATTATTAACATCGTTTCATGAATCTACGTTATTTTGTAATAACATCTAAACTACTTATTTCAAATCCAAATTAAATTTTTTTATTCTTTAGCATAGATGTAAGAAAATTTTTGTTTTACTATTTTTTTGTAAGATTTCAAAATTAGATTGTTACAAATAAAAATTCGTGATAATTACTAAGACATTACAGTTATTATTACAGTTTTTCTATATTAGTTCTTTATTTTCATCGAAGTGTCACTCCAAAGTTGGAGTTGATATGGTCAATGATCTGGTATCAAGCTCATAAGTTCATGAATGCTACTCCCACTTCGTGACCTATTAAACTGACTTAAATTTTACTAGTTTGTCCGCAGGATAACTTAAAATGATGAAATAGCTCTTTCTTGTTGCCATAGCTTAATTTTATAGAATAGGGGAATTTTTAAACTTCATGAATTCCTATTTTTTAAATAATTAGCGGTTTTATACTTTTTTAATAAATATTTTATTTAATTTGTTATTGTTAATAATAATATAAAGAATCTTGAAATAAATGTTCGCAAATTCCATGAATTTATGTTTCGAGAGTTCTAAAATATTAACGGTACCTTTATTCTACTTAAATTTGATCAATCACGCTCGTTTTAAGATGCAACTATTATAAAATTAATTTAAAAAATACTAATGATATATTTATAAAATAAGGAAAAATTTTAGATTTTAATATTCGTAAAGAATGTTATGGTTATATATGAAGATAATATCTGAAATTGAATTTTTAATTATTATATATATTTTATATATTGCTATATATTTATTTTAAAAATTATTTACTAATACTATTTTATTGGTTTTAAAAAATTGTTTCAATGATTAAGTTATTAAAACCAAACTTCCATTAAATAATTTAAAGGCAAATTCATCATACTTTGATATGCGAAATTAAATTCATTTCCGAATATGCAATTAAATGTTAGCTTTACATTTGTAATTTATGCTATAAACACTGCATTACTATTATTTTGCAATCTAAATCTAATTATGGGTTAACATATTAACAATTGCATGTCATTGATTCTATCTCAAGGATTGGTTAAAATTATTGGTTTTCCTAGTCATTAACCATTTACAGTCACGATCTAATTTATCAAAATTAGAATATTAATCTATGAACTTTTTATATTGTTTAGTTTTTTATTCTAGCCTAGCTGGCCGTCAAAAGGGTAGCGCTCTTGCTTTTAGTTTAAAAATCCGTGGGTTTGAATCTCACCTTGAGCGTGGATAATTCTAATAGTTCGAAATTCACTTTAAATTGTAGTTCCCGATTTAATCAGCCTTCATATGCAAAAGATGACCTTTGAGCGATTAACAACCATTATTATTGGGCGGATAGTCATAAAATTAATGATTCATTTCACAAATTCTTGTAAACTTTTATTGAATTTGTTGGACTTTAATCTTGCCAGAAGCGCGGGAAAGTAGCATTATTTGTTGACTCAAGTTTATGAAAATATCATTTTTTTTTTTTTTTTTTTTAGCTTATCTTCTTGCAAATTCTCTCAAAAACCTTTGCGGACGACTTGGAATGTTTTATCGTTCCTCCATCTCATGTATTTTCTTTCTTTTCTTTTTTTTTTTTTTTTTTCCAAACCAAATTGCAGATGTTTCCATAACACGCTGTTGAATGAATGACATTATATTATTACAAAAAGCAAGTTAACGCTGGATTTAAGTCTCGCACGAGTATCGATTTTGTGAAACTCTGCTGAAAAGTTTCATAAACTTTTCTACTACTTCGGTTGACTTCTATTTATTCTGGGTTGTTTTCTTTACACAAGTTTTCTTAAATTTGTTACTATTCATTCTGTGTTAAGACGATGGGGTCGCTGTTTACCAAATTTTATGCGAAAATATCATTGGAAGATAACGTAATCAAGATAGTTTTTGCTGTTGGGAAATAAAATTTGGTGGAGTATAATTTCAGAACTAATTTTTTTCGACTAGATAAATCCATTACGGAATTTGTTCTATGCAATTCCTTTCGTGTCTCCTTCAATATGAAACAATAACATTTTACATGAAATGATTTTTTTTCTTCTGATTTTCTCATGGTTTGGATATCCAAAGAAATCAACTATCCATTTTCTTTTCTTATGAATATACCAATTTTTTAAGTTAAGGAGTTTTGTTAATTTTAAGTTAAGGAATAATTGAAATGACAAAATTTCTAATCTGAAACTGTGCTGTGACAATTTTGCTTATGAATAATCATACTGCAGGACATCAATTTTAAAATTATTCTACCAAAAGTTAAATTTTCCCGTTTAAATTTAAAATAGCTCGAATCTAAGGAATCTTCGATAAAATCTTTAATAATCTTCATATTCCCAAAAGGATTTCTAAGTTCTCATTACTCGAAATGTTCTGACAATCAAATATTGCTGCAGAAATATTAAAATCTATAAACTTGATCATACTAACAAACTAAGCTTTATAGAATACTAGCACAATACTCATTCACACATTCCTGTGTTTGAACAAAAAGGCAGTTTTGATACCTCAAACACACATAATTTATTAATGATTAAATGCATACAATGCATCAAAATGAAAATAAACAATAAAAAATTATTCCTACATATATGTAATTTAAACATAACATAAGTACAAAACATAAGATATACATTATCTTATGTTTTGTACTTATGTTATATTTAATTGTACAAACCTAAACATTGATGATAGAATAAACACGCTTCTTCACTGGTGATATTAAGCAATATTGCGAACGAATTTCAATATAGAAAATTATCGAGTATCATATATTAGTTTGGGGAAAAGGTAATCCATTATTTTTTCGGTAGACGTCTGTAGTGATCAATATCTCGTGAGGTATCTATCAAACAATTTCAGATTTATGCTCGTTGGAAAGGGTGACATTTGACACTAAAATATCCTCTTGCAGTTTTTTGTTTGATTCATTCAGTTACGAGTACAAGGTTTTAAAAATGGAAGATAACAAACAGAAAATTCGATACATTTTAGTTTTTCTTTTATAATGGCGAAAAAGATAGCCGGGTGGCTAAAATTGTGAAAGGTGTTTATCGTCCTATATAAGACTGTAACAACCAGTTACGTACAATTTTTGTTTCGTCGATTCCGTTCTGGTATTTTTGATGTTAGAGATGCACCTCGCATGTGGATACACCATCGTCGAAAATGTCTATAAAATATCAAAAATGATTGAAGTTAACCGCATGCCAGCAGTCGTAACGCGCAAGACCTAAAAATCTACATGAAAACTGTTTTAAACCTTTTTACAAAGTGAATCCAAAAGAAGTTTCATAAAATTCACGTAAAAACAATGAATTTCTTTTTCCCCAAACTTTACCTTACTAGTGTTTGTAAATATACAACATTTTATGTTTTCCTATCTGGTGCAAAAACAAATAAATATGATAGCTTTACAACTCGTGAACACCCAACGTACAACTGTCCATGTGAAAAGCATGGATTTATCAAATTTAATCCACATACTTGCAATGATTGTTGCTGTGCTTTGTTATTGGTCATTACAAAGGCTAGTCGTATAGGATGATGTAGACCATTGGTGGCCAAGACGTCGACTGGTAGACCGCGAAGACATTTTAGGTAGTCTACGCGACCATCCCGATAATGAACTCGGATATTAACAATTTATGATTTATGACATAGAATCAATGAATTATTTAAAATAAAAAATTTACTACAGTCTACACTTTAAAACCCAAAACAAACTGCAAAGATTTATGATTTAAAGATTTATGGTAAAGGTTTACGATTTAAATATAAAACCTAAAATAGACGTGATGAGCGCGATTAAAACATTTAAAAAAAAAAAAAAAAAAAAAAAAAAACTATAGAAAGGTATGCATCT
>JAPDSC010013529.1:140984-165194 GCA_026290005.1 Latrodectus geometricus | reverse complement strand
TAAATGTAATTAATTTCATAAACTAGCATTACTCTAATTTCCAGCATATTTTCTTATCAAATGTATTAAAATAAATTTTAATTAAATTAATTAGAAAAAAATGAAAGCTTTCAAATAACAATTGTAAAAACCAAGATAAGAAGAAAAACGGTTTCAAATTTTATTTACATCGAACTAGAAAAAAATACAATTGTAAATTTCAAATAAGTAAATATTAAATTATTAAACCTTCAATCCTATGAATGTTACTTGAATAAAAAAGTGATAAAAGTACTGTTGTGCGAAAAAAAGTAATTAATATGTTTCACAAATTTAGCTACAAATTTTCTTGACTGTAAAATTCAAAAGATCAATTATTTTTTTTCCAAGCAATTAAATTTATATAATTTGTTATGTTAATATGTATTGAATTTGTTTTTCTCAATAAGTGATAAAATTTTGCAATCATTCTCTAATTCAAATCAGAGATTGTTATAAATAAATTAAGAAATTGATTTACTATTAAAATACTAAAAACTTTCAAATATCTTCACTTTACAAAATTAATCTCAAATTGGTTTACCCCTTTGAAGAATATAAGATATGATTATTTATATTCGTTTCAAGAAGAAATATTTTAATGTAAGTATTTCTGTTGTGCGTAATATGTATATAATCATAACATGAATATATAGATTGGAGTCTGGAAAATGTAAATTATTACACCAGTTTTTTAAACATTTACAGCTATTCTTAAATAATGGATACTACCTCCATATGCTTATAGTTTTTTAAGTAAACTATGCATTTGCGAATTGAAATCATAATATGTTATGAAAGGCTACATTGTCCATTCACTTTATTCCGGAACGTCTTCTCATATAAATAGTTAGGTATAATATTCTTGTCCTACTTGTATTATCTAGGATAGAATTTTAGAAATAATAGAAAACATATCTTTGCTGTAAGTATAGCTTTAATCTCTTCTGATACAGATTGATTTCTTTTAGTTTAATTTCAGCTTAGGACATTGTTTCCGTTTCTAGCCAAGAATGTCAACTTTTCAGATAAATAAAGCCATTTTTAAATTTTTTTTATTATAAAATATTTTTTTACGATAAAAAAACTTGAGTAAACTGAAAACAAAAGCATTTTTCACATTGAAAGCTTTCGCACCAATTTTTAAAGGGTTTTTCAGCTCTAGATGGTGAAAATGTCTGCTAAAATTTATATTTTTTCATTTTATAAGAATCAGTTAAAAATTTAGTTCTAGAATTGTAACCATTACTTCAACGATTTTGGAAGAATTATTTCCATTGTTCTGATTTCTTAAACAAAATAAGATTTCAAAGACATTTATAGTTAATAAACAAATGTAATTTATTATGTAAATATTCTATTTAAAGTTAGAAATTTTAAGCCTGAAAATATTTATGATTTCAAAAATTTAAATATAACATTTTAAATACGGTTACTTGAAATTTATCAACATAGAACTAAGCCGTTTTATTTGGATTTTCTCATGAAACAAAAATTAAATTATTAATCTATCGAATACTGCTGTTTATGTATCAAATGTTTCTTGGAAATTACATACATTTTATTCAGATACATAATTTTATTCAAATGTAAAAGAAGAGAAAATGTACAGAACTTCTTTAAAATTACGACATAATATTATAAATTTTAATTTAATGTGACAAATTTAGTTCTCTTTTGAGATGAAGATATTATTTTCTCTAGGTAAAATTATGTCTTCATCTTAAAAGAAATAACAAATGCGAAGATACGAAGTCATGTATTTAGTTTGTAAAGAAATAAAAATATTATTTAAACGTTGTTTATTTAATTTCTTTAATTATTATGATGTATGTAACAAAATATGAAATTTAATAAGTATAACCCAAAACAACGCACAAAAAATTTCTTAATTAACCTAATAAAAATATTATCATCATTATATATTGAACGTTTACGTAAACATTAGTTTTTAATTTAAAATTCTAACTTCTTAGAATTTTAGGAAACACGCTAAATTGTATTATTTAGTATAGACTGGCAAATATTTCTCTCGCTAATAGATTCCAATTTAAGGTAATTATCATTTTAATTTAATTGCTTTTTATTTTATTTAACTTATTTTTGCTTTATTAATATTTAACTTATTTTTGCTTTATTAATATTTAATTACATTTGCTTAAATCTAACAAAACTAATATTTAATCCCATTGTTACAACTAATTATTAGTACATTTTATTTTTTAAAGTTAAGAAGCAATATACTTTTAAAATAAATTTTTAATACGTTAATTAACTAAAATACATTTGTTAATTAACGTATTAAAAATCAAAAATACATTTGTTATAAAGTAAATTTTTGTTCCTCAAATTACACAAAAACTAAAATGAATGCATTCCTTAGATAAGGAATGAGAATTTATTTGCAAATGATAGCTGTGCTTTATATCGAATAAAGTTTTAATGTATTAGTTATAAGTAATAGCATTTAAAAAATGCATTTATATCTAATAAATGTATATAACTATTCGTATGTATTGTTAAACTACTTATTAAGCATGATTCGGGGTATTTCCAGTTTCCATAAGTAAACTTCTTTTAAATATTTTTAATAGAGACTTTCATTGAAGACAAATAAGAAATCTTCTGGTGGGTCATCAAAAAAACGAAAACACCTGTGATTAATGTGACATTTTTTAATGTGCTTAGTGAAAAAACATAGTAAGAAACCAAATTTGTAGGAACTTAAATATATCTATATTGGTATGTAGTATATACATAATGGAGTTTTATATAGTTTCTCGTTATTTATTACATAATTAATGCATTTCTTTCATAGAAATTTTTGTATACATAAATAAATCGTAAACCTATTTGAGTTATGGATAGTTGACTTAATACTAAGTTTTAAAATTTATAGCAAATTAATGACTGCACGGAGTTGAAATTAATGTATAATTGATATATGTTGTCTCTATAAACTATCATGTATTGAAGATATTAAGCATATTTACATTGTTTTAATTCATTTAAAATTATAAAATTAAAATGAGTAAAATAAAAAAAAATGCACAAAGATGATGATTTTGAAAAAAAATATATATGAATCAATCAATCATCAGTACTTATGAAAATTCTTAGTGGTTACTAAGATTTTTCGTAAATACTACATATGATATATATTATGATGCATTCACATTGTTGGAAATTATGCTGCAAAGCTATTTTTATTTTATAACAATGTACGAGTAAAAGATAGAATTTATTAATAGTTTCAGTTAAATTTCAGCTAATATCATATATAACTGAATTTTCAAAATTTGCTCCGTAACAGATGTCTTTATACCTACATTTAATATGTAACCTTTGGGTAAAACATTTTCCTTCTTCAAAAAATAGGGTTATAGTATATTTAAACCTAGAAAGAATAAATTCACTTTAAATAGTTATAACTATCTCTCGAGGAATGTGAAATCCCAAAACTCCTTCTATTTACTTCATTTTAAAAAAAGCTTCCTAAATCTAAAACTCCCTACAGTTATTTATAAGCCTGTATTCAGTGACATTTTTGAGGAATATTTATGTTCTGTGTTCTCTGATGCTTAAGAATGTTTTGAGATACCTACATGAAATGAAATATCTGTATTGTTTTGCAAGAAAATAAAGGCTTAAACAAATACATCTAGTATATCAGTTTGAGTTGCTATTTCTGAAGCAAGCTTGTATTTATAACATAAAAAAATATTAAACTAAAATTGATTCTTAATATATGAATTAAAATCTATCGAAATGAATAAAAATACAAATTCTAATATAGGTAAAAACATTAATATAAATTATTTCAAATTAAATTCCAAAATGTTTTGGGAAATTCTTTAAATTATTTTGAATATTATAATTTTTATATTAGACTATCTATATAGAATATAATATTAGGCAGTTAATAAAAAAGATTCTATTAGATAATAATAAACCATGCAATAAAATTATTGATGTATTTAAGGGTTTGTCTTTTAAAAATCCTTAACTGATAATACTAGTTAATAAAAAAGCTGTAACGTTTTTGTTGCTTCTTGAGTTTCCCCTTATAACATTTTTTTCTAAATTAAAATCTTAAGCAGGTAATTTGTATAACTTTAGATCTAAGCAATATTTTATAAGAATGAGTTTAAATGTTTTTATTTAAAATATAATTACAATGATGCAATAAATTTTAAGTCGCAAAATGTATTTTTTACAACCAGTGCTGTAAATATTTTATGTGCTAAGAAGATCAGACTTAAGAATATAAATTCCTCTTGTGAAAAGGTTACCCTTTAATTTTTTGTGTCATATAATATTAATTAATGATGTATATTATATAATATAATAATTGTCATAATTAATATTGCGTAATTAATGTATAATATAATATAATTATTGACATTTTACAAAGTAATTTCTCTTATAGGGTTTTATCTATCCGTCAAATCATGATAACTATTTGAATTTTAGTACACTTATTCTAATTTTTAATCTGTTTATAACCGAAATAAAACAAACTGTATATTCTCAGAAAACAATCATAGTAATTTCTTTATAAAGATTTAGTTAAATTACTTGTTATATTATCTTCTATATTCTTAGAAACGAATTATCATACGTAAAAAAGCAAACAAGGATTGTATATTTTAGGAAAAATTTACAAACAAATAACAAGCTGTATTTTTATTACATTATAATAAACAAATATTATTGTAATATAATATAAATACAGAAATAGTATGTTCGGCATAAATTGTACAAATAACTTATAATTGGGGTGTTTCTTAGCCGACTGCCACTAATTTCAGATTATAAAATCAAATTGAATGCTGTTAAGTGATTCATTTACGAAAAATAGAAGTTTAATATTTAAATTACACCTTTTCCTTAATTCTTATTTCTTAGGGTAAATATTAGGTAGTATATTAGGTTCGAAATCCATTTTAAATTATAAGTATTAGTCAAACCGGAATGGTTTGACTAATACTTATAATTTAAAATGGATTTCGAACCTTTTTAAATGTGACAAATTGGCAGTCTAAGCAGAACAATGGTTTGAGTTTTTATCAATACATGTTGAATCTTAAAAGGGGAATTGATAGAAATACATCAAAATCATAATCTTTTCTAAGTTGCTCTCCTGCAAATGATTTTTAACAAAAACGTGTGCTGATAGAGTTACTTCTCAGTATCGCACATTTTAAAGGAAAGCAAAATATAATAATTTCTCCATTCGAATGTTATTTTGGTTGTGGAGATAACTGTGATTTAAAGTTTACACATTTAATCTATTAATAGTATCTTATTTGGAGAAAAATGCATCAAACGTAAGGACAAGCACAATCCTAATCAATCCTTTTTCTCTTCTACCTGCCATCAGTGGATGCAAGGTACCATTTTGGATTGAAGAAAATATCGTAGAAAAATTGTGAAACATATAGTGTTTTGAACTAGAACTATTGTATTCTGATTAATAAATACTTTCAGTTAGTATTTTCTTCTTATTGTTTTTTAACACTTTCTTCATTTATTGGCTAACTCAGGTAACTTTCTTTATTTACGGTAAAAGTTTAATATTATCTTTGTTGTTTGCTCATATATGGATATAACATACCAAAAAGAAGATAAGTATGTTGTCGTTAAAAATTCTGTCACTGCAGTGGCAATCTTTATTTTCACTATTGTTTTTCAAATAATTCAGTAGCCTGAACAATTCTTTCACTGTATATACAAACAAAATAAGGAATAAATAAAAATAAATCTGCAGTAATAAATCAATGTAATATTATACTGTTAACAAATAATGTACTATTTATTATTATCATTATTATAAACACTATAAAAGAAAACTATGATGAATAAAATTATTAATTTTAATAAATGTAATAATAATTCAATAAATAGATAAATAACCGCTTCCTATCTTCTAAAAAATGCTAAACTAAATAAATGTTTAATTATTTAGAGACACTTTTAAACAATTTTATAGTGTATAACATATGGTAATATACTTAAGAGAATACATTTGCTTCTATATATAAACTTACAGTATATATTACTAGTATATTTATAGTATATTTTTTAATATATATTATTTCTAACATAAAATTATTTTAAAATGTTGTTGGATTTTTTGGATTTTTAGATTGACTTTAGTATCACTAATTGAATTCAGGAAAATATAAAGAATCTATCACTTATATGTATGTCAAAATTAGTTTAAAAATTCATTTTGAATGTTAAGTTGTAGTATGTGAGAAAAGTAAAACGATTAATCATTCTGAGAAATGTTTTAAATAAAATTTATCAAACTGTTTTGTTGAAGATTTTATATATATTTCTTAACTTATAAAATAATAAGAAACAATCAAGCAAACAGTCTCCTAAATGTAAGATATAGTTAAGACAAACAGTATGTAATTGAATAATAAATTAAATGTAAAGAAATTATAACTAATTTATTATTCCAAAAAATTGGAGAGTAAATTATCATAGTTGAATGGATGGTTTGTATGAGCCAAATAGTAATATTTTTTTCGAATAAGCATTTTGAGCAAATTTATACATTTATTTGTATAAAATAATACTCAAAATTGTTGAAAAATAAATTTTCACAATAAATAATAACATCTTATCCTATAAATAATTAAAACAAATATTAAAAAAGATCTGAGCTATGTTTTGAGACTTATAATGTAATATATTTACATTCATAATTTTATAATTAATAAAGCCACTGGTTTAGTAATATTGTTAGTTAATATTATAATTCTTACATAGTTTTATAAAAACGATTTATTTTAGAAATAATATAGATACTACTATTCTTTTATGTGAAACACATAGAATATTTAATAATGAATTTAATTCATGGATGTATAACACTCTAATTATAGTATTTGAATGTCGGAGCCCATTGAAAATATTAAAAAACACATTGAATGCATGATATATATAACAATAAAATGCCGATAGTAAAATATGAAGATTTAAATTTATGAAGGACAAAATTTTCTTTTTTTCTCTGGGGTTACAAATCTCTAATCATTCCCGAATATTCTAATCAAATAATTGATGTATTTAGTGAATTTTCTTTTAAACATTGAAATATAAGTTTCAGCTGCATTTTAATTTTTCATATTTAGTACCTACATAAAACTAAAGATATACAATTCTAGAGATGTTAAAAATAGGAAATATATAATATTTTTTAGTTACAGTTGAAAGAGCTTTTACATTTTACTTAAGTTTTATAAATAATACAAATTCTTATTAATTTTTTATGCTGATGACAAGTGATATAATATTATTTAAATCATTTTATCACTTTTGTTAAAAAAATAATTTAACATTATTATATAAATACGACTTATTTATCATATTTATAATTATATTAATAAATCATTTTACCAACATAGTTAAATGTATGTCTTATGCCATATTATATTTAAAAATTAAGTAATTTGAAAAAAAAGTATAAAATTATTTTATATATTTATTTTAGTATATTTTTTTAATTTTTTCTAATGTGACGACACCCCATTTAGGAGAGAAGTTCAACATTTACTTTAAAGATTGAAAACGAAAATATTTCGCAATCAAATTTCTTATAATTACGACGTAATGTTCGTGCATTAATTTTAAAATCGTTGGTAATAAATCTTGCGAAGATTATTAAAATGTTTTCTATTACTAATAATTATTAATAATATTTCCTTGTGGTAGTTTACATGACTTTGCATTGTGATATCATAAGAGTTTAGAAAAAATATCTGTATATTTACATGCATTCGTTTCATTAATTTTAATGTACTGACAAAAATATTTATTTGCAATATTTAACTAGCAAAACTTTTATATAAGATATTCATCACACATTAGTAATGCAATACATTTTAATAGAAAAAAATTAAAACATTATCTTTCTTCTGCAGATAAATTTATTTTCAATATATTGATTTTAAATATAAAAATCATCTGACCATCACATGTTTTCATAAATTTTAATAAAGTTATAATTAAAAGATAATTGCCTTTAATTTAACTATTTTTTATTCTTTGATACGAGCAAATACAAAATATTATATAACAAATTAAACTAGTGTAAAATAACAAAATTGTTATACATTAAAGATTTATCATACAGCAAACAATGAATATAAAACTTAGAGTTATACAATATGAGAAGCGTGCTGTGAAGTCAATTTATTTAAAAATAGAAACTTTTCAATAAAGGATGACGGAAGGAATGTTAGTAATCCATCATAAAATTATATTTATCGAGCTGGAAAAAAAATATTAACCAATTTCATTAAAATAAAATAACCGAAAGGAACTGGACAATTTTGTAACTATTTAATGTACTTAATAAACTTTCTCGTATTTAATTAATACCATTATTTACAATGCGCACGTTTCTATTTAATTATTTGTGATCAAAATATTCTAAATTAATTTATGAAGACTATATTTGAGTTTATTCAAATTTTTTAAACATATATCAATTAATTACATTTAACAGTTATAAAAGTATATTTCTTATCGTATATAACTTTTCAAGTCTTTGAAAAATTTGATTTATTGCAATAATTATTTCAGGCAGAAAATGTCGAAGTTTAAGATAACATTTCAAACTTTATATTCTTTGTTTCCATTTTATTTGAAACAAAAGCATATGTTGAAAGTGAAAAATAATATTGATAAAATGAAAAGAAATCCTGACATCAAACATTTTTCTTTTGTTTTAAAGTTTGGGGGTATTCAAGTGTTGCGAATGTCAGATCGAATTTGCTTCTGGGCGAATTCAAATTTCCTCAAACATGGTTTCCAACACTCAAATCATTCTTCGAATAAATTTAAAAGAATTTTGTTTGTTTTCAATTCCAATTCAAAAAGAATTCAAATTTTTAGAACATCCTTAAAATATATTTCATAAATTTATGTTTTGTAAGAAATAAAGGGAATTAAAATTTTGAAAAAAATTATAAATTATTGGAGCTTATACTTAAAACAAGTTTGAGAATGTATCAGAAACCAGCATCATTCATCGCGCTTAATTTTTAAGCAAATTAAACTCATAAAAATTGTTCTTTGTTGTGAATTAAAAAAAATTATAAAGTATTCGAATATGAAAAATTTTAAGCATGTAATATTTTTTCCAGTGTGTATTAACATTTGAATAATATTATTAATATCATTAGGACATATCATATGATAAAATGAAAATGTTTTCCTGTTCATTTAAATGTAAATAATTTGATTTATTATTTTGTTAAGCTATTTTATTATACGTTTAGAATTCTAACTGAGTCATGAAATTAATTAAAATAAAAATATGATAAATGATAACTCAAAAATCAGATTGAAGGAAAACATATAACTAGTGTTGTTATTTATGAACGGTATGTTTTCGACATTAATTAGGATGACAGGGAGAATATTTCTGCAAAATTGGTTATTCTAGAAAATGTTCTTTGGAAAACTACCTAATTAAACTCTTTACACGAAGGATGCAATATACATAATTTCACCTTTCATGACTATTTTACATTACATTTACTAATCAATCAAACTGACTGCTACATTTATTTATTTTTGTTTATTTGCCATTATTTTACTTTTGAATTCCTGACTCATTTAAATAAACTCATTTTCAGAAGTTTATTCACATTTTTTTGAAAAATTGTTTTCGTTTCTTTGATTAATTAAAGTTGTACATAGTTTTAGAGAATTATCAATAAATTAAACTTAAAATATATAATAACTTTAAATTTAAGTTTTAATTAATTAATTTTTTTAATGTAAACTCACTATTGCTCTTTTATCAGTTACATGTGTATATTTTCAGTAACGAACGTAATATTTCTCAATGTACCTAAATTAAAGAAAAAAAACGTATGACTAGAAACATTATCTAAATTGTTTGATTATTTTGTTATACACTATATTTATATTATAATATTTTGCAAATACATATATCTGGCCAATACATTTCTTGCATCTGATATAAAATATATCTTCTTTAATTATTACTGAAATAGCCCCCACTTTAGTTAGATCAAGGATATTCCTTTTTAAGGATACTTAGAAAAATTATTCTACTGTCAATAAAATTTTTATAACTGGTTAATTTTTATTTGTTGTTAAAACAGCATTGATTTACCGTAATAGATGGTAGTTATGTTGTAAAATTTCATTTTTCGTATATAAGCAAATTAAATTGCATTAAATTAATTAAAAATCTTGTAATAAAAAAATTTCAAAATTTGTATTAATTGGAACTTTATTTAGCTTTACGAAAAATTATTGGCGTTAAATATGTGAGAAAAGAGTAAATTATTTTAGAATTTATTTTATGAAATGCAACTTGTACAGGGTGACCTTTTTAAAGTGACAGTGTTCGGAATGACCTGTTGCGAGATCTAACAGCCAAAATTGCATCACACTTGGTATTTAGACAAATCAAGACATGGGAAAAGGGATATCGTAAAAAAATTTTAGTTTCAAAAACCGCAGCAAAGGCATTCTGTGGCGCTGTTATTGTTTACAATAACGAGAATTACCATACAACACGGGTATCGAAAAAAAAAGAAAAAGAAAAAAAAAAAAAGAAAAGAAAAGAAAAAGAAAAAAAAGAAGAAGAAAAACGCAAATGTTGTGTGATGATAGCGCCACTTATAGCGGCTTTGAAAGCTCTGACAAATAATCTTAGCTGAAGTAAACGAGCTTCAGCGGCCATTCCTCTCACGTTACCACAACGTGCGTTGCTAGGGAAGCTGCATTATATGAATCAAAGTAATGTAACCTCAGCTCTTCGGGAATTTCGAATCAGAAAGAAAAAATTACGAAAGGGACCTGTATCGCTGAATGATCTTATGAAAATGATTAAGAAGTTTGAGGATAATGGGTCACTGATCATTCGTGCTGGGAAAAAAACGTAAACCAGTGTCAGAAAATGTAATAACTGATGTGGGGACTGTAATTGTTGAAGGATCGCAGGGAATCATTGCAGGTATTAGTAGCAACCGGGGTATAGCTCTACAATAGGACATGAATATTCCATGGTTTGAAAAGCATTATTGGTTTTTACTCCTACAAAATAAGAAGCTTGCATGAATCAAAGCCAAGTGGTTATGATAAGAGAGTGACATTCACTATATAGTATCTTTAGGTAGAAATTGATGATGCTTTCTTATGGTATATTAGTGACATTTTTATCTCAAGTAGTCCGTAAGCACAGAAAATTGTCAGATTTTAGCTTCTGAGCACGAAAGACCGTGCACGAAATCCCATTAAGTTCCTAAAAAGTCGCTGTTTTCTGTGGTTTCACAGCGAATTTGTAATCAGGCCATTTTTATTTGAGACCATCACTCCAATTGGACCCGAAAGGTGTACCATAAATTCAGAAAGATACCACTAAACAACGTTGCTGCAAACGTTTGTCATTCCACAACTTCAGCAAAGAAACCGTCTGCAACAGACAATCTTTATTCAGGATGGTGCTCCGCCATATATTATTTATAAGGTAGAATAGCTGTTGCGCCAAATCTTTACTGATGAAAAAATCAAAACTCACAGTTTTCCAGTTGCATGACCACCCCGTTCCCCTGACCTTGTGATTTTTGTTGTTCAATTTTATGTTGTTGGACTATCAAATTTGTGTATTCAAAAGGACAACATAAAAAAGACAGTGCAGAATATACCTTGTGATATGTTATGTACGGCTGTGGAGAACGCTGTTCACATTAAATGTTGTATAATTCCTCACTGGAGAAGTTAATATAGTTAATAAGCATTAATAATTTAACTGTACGATTGTATGTGTTAGTATTTTTCTTTTCTTACATTTTATACATTGTAAGGCACTACAAAATGCCCAAGCAGCGATTTTCGAAACTAAAGTTTTTTTCACAGAATCCTTTTTCACACAGTTTAAATTTGATGCTATTTCGACTATTTGTTTGACTAACAGGTAGCTCCAAACTGTCACTTCAAAAAAGATTACCCTGTATATTCAATATCGATAGCATTAATTAGTCTACTAGAATGGTTTTGCTTGAAAATTTGTATTGCAAGCATTTTAAAATATAAGTTACGTAAAAATAATAATAATAACAATGTATATATATATATATATATATATATATATATATATATATATATATAAGTAGTATTTTGTCTTTAACAGTGATGGATGATGGATTTATTACAGAGAAAAATGTCAAAACATATTCCTCATAAATAATACTTTCAGAAAAACGTATTATTAAATTATTTCTTCCATCATAAACAATGAAACTTACGTGTAAAATAATGTTACGAGCAAAGTCGATGATAAATTATTTTCTGCGATATTTGTTACTGTAAGCAATGTATTGATTTCGTATTAAAAAGCAGTTAACTGTAAAATCTTGACAAAAAGATACACTAACCAGAATTCATTTGCAATTTTTGAAACTTTTCAAACAAAAATGTTTTCCTTAAACAAAAATATTTGCATGTAACATATTATATATTAAAATGTACATTTATAAGTAAGAAAAAGGTATAAACATTTTACACAAAGATTTAAAAGAAATGTAATTCCTATTCTTATAAATTTAAAAATTACATGAAATAATGAATTTTTAGTAGTTTTTGCATGAGAAACGATGTTTTTCACTTATTTAATTTTTAAATCTTTTAGATATTTTTATGATAAATAAATATAATATGTAATAAGTGCTGTTTATCCAAACATTTAATTATTCCTTCTTTTAGCTGATAAATTTCGAATGAATAAAACCATACATTTGCAATCGAAAAAGATCATTCACCCTTAATTATTGCAATCATTTATACACTGCATGAAATTTTTCAATTTTAAAATAGCAGCTCAATTAAAAATTTGAAAAATGTATTTAATTTTCATAAAATGTAAAAATCAAATTTGTTGTTAATGAAAGCTAATAAATGAATTCTACTTAAGTTACCTAGACATCTATGAAAAATAATTTTTTTGATTGAAATCAAATATCTCCTCTTCGCTTCAAGAAAGCTAATGATGAAATCTTTTCCCTAAGGATTGGTAGATGATAAGATATGGCTTCCAATTAAATTTGTAGTTAATGATTGCTTTTATTGGCTGTTATATATAATTTAATTGCCGCTTATTTATATTAAACTGCCAATGTTCATATTTTTTAGAAAATTACATTAACATTTCTGTAAAATACCTATATTTTAATGCTATTTTTTTCATCAAAATAAAGGATACATCTTTGGATAATATAACATTTAAATTAACACAAATTAAAATTTATTTATAAGAAAAATATTAAGCTATGTTTAAGACATTTAATTATTTACCAATTAATTAATTAAGTTGTAAAATATGAAATTCGTATAAATAGTTAATATTATTATTAACTAAATATTTTCTAAAACAATATATATATAATACTTAAATAAAATATTTATTTCAAATGAACGGTTCTCTTATATTTCCTGGCTATAAAAGCAAATATTTTGTAATTATTGTAAAATTATATTATTAGTATTATATTCTATTTTTTTTAATGTTTTAAACATGTATATATAGTTGAGAAATTTAAAAGCAAAATTTAAATGTGTTGAATGATATATTACATTCAACACATTTTTATTAAAAAAATTTGCTTCACATTTTGAAATTAACTCTGAAACTGAGACAGAATATGACTGAGAAAATGTTACATGTTCATATTTATATTCATAATTATTTAATTTTATTTTTGAATATTTTTGTTAGGAAATCTCTAATTAACTAGAGGAAAAAGAAACAAATTCATAAGCTAACAAAATAATGTTAAATATAAATTGTTGCTTTGTTTTGCGACCAATTAATAAAATAAATACAGAAAAGAAAAATCGAAGGTAAAAAATAATTTATTGTGATCATTCATGTTAATTCTATTTTCTGCATTATTGAGATAATAAGTGACAGTTCATAACCATAAAGCAATTTTAAAAAATTAAATGAAAATACATGAACATAATGGAACCATAAAAATAAACACACATAAAATTACAGAATGTTAAATTACTATTGTCATTTTCATGAACAGATAGTGTTATTATATGCTTAAGGAAAAATCCTTAAATATGTAAATATATGTTTCACAAATGAAGACATATAACGTCCATAGAAATACTGTTCAATTAGGATTTATAAATGTGAACAGGTCTAATACCAAAACATGTAAACAGTAAAGAGATATTACACTGCCGATCTTTAAAACTGCAAAACCATGAAGTGAAGCAAATGAAAAGAGATATTTCTGCATAAAGAGTATTGCAGGATAAAGAGTATTGTATTAGTGTTTAAACTTGCCTCCGATGTCAACCAACAAAGTAGGCATTTGGTTAGAAAAAGAATTAAAGGTGAATATGTCGTTATTGTTAATGACATGGCGACGCCAAGCCCACCCGTCACAGAGACTAGGCGAATGAAGTCAGAGAGTGAGTGTATTCCGTTTTTTTTAATAGAGCACCTCATTCGAAGGTGGAAGTACGACTTTAGGCTCATAGATAGCAGCGCCACCTGAAACTTCCAATTTAGAAATTTAAACCAGTGAAGCTCCAAAGCCTGGCTCCAACCACCCCAAAGGTATTAATTTGTAATGGGAACATGGAGGACATTTCGACCCAATGGATTCAACGTACCCCAGACACCATTGGTGAACCCGAAGTATCTTTGGCTAAGCCGGGATTCGAACTCCCCACCGTTTGGTAACGAGAACGACGCCTTAACCAACCAGGCCACCACGGCCCACAAAGTGGGATATGATGACATAAATAAAAATTCATTCCATACTCCTTCATTTTTACTCTGCATTTCATTAACAGCAGTTGCTTAAGAAAAGTAGACCGCCAGTCACTCAACAGTACATGACCATACATTTTTCATTGATCAAAGGCCTGGAAATGTGCTGGATCATAGATATCAATTGACATTTCTCTGTTCCAGGGATATTATAGTATGTTGTGTTATGACTGAACACTAATTATTCTGCAAGGAAGCACAATTTCAAACTTAAGATCTATTATATGGTTGTATGTTTTTGCAAAGCCAATCTCAAAACTTTTCATTCAAAGTTAACCAGATACAGTATATTTTTCTGAATGAACCTCCGCAATCTATAAATTCCATATTCACATGACACTGCTGGGATTTTGATGCGCAAATGACAATATTATGCAGCGATCCTCAGAATAGACAATGACTCTACCTCTATAGGCACTTACAAATATGACGGATTATAGCTTAATCATTGTATCTGCTATTGGATCTCAACATGTACAAAGAGTACATCTAGCTCTTAACAGTATCATTGAAAGCACTTTTTCAAAAGATTTCTTTTATAAACCAGAAATCTAAAATTATACACTGAAATTTAAAATAAACATGCAAACATGTTTTCAAAGAACACTTTACATTTTTTATTTGTGGTAAATAAGATATGTATGACAGTTTAGGTTTATATTTATTATTTTACGTTAAAAAAATTACTGTCTAACGAATAACATATATATATCCCCTTAATTGAAAAATAAGAAAAAGACAATACATAAAATGTATTGTAATACAAATTTATTTGATTTCTTATAAATTTAAATTTACTTCATCATTATATTGTTATAATTTACAAAAATATTAGTAAATCTGTTTAAATACATTCCAAATAAATTATTTGCTTTTAAGTTTTCCTGTCTCTTTTTACACCTAAGTCAAAATAAGTTATGTATAAAAAATGTTCAAATGGGAAAGAAATATCTTTTGTCAAAAATGTTCCGTTTGTTTTAAGAGCTTGAGGTCATTCAAGTATAGCGAATGTCAGATAGAATTTGTGTTTTTGTAAGAATCGGATTTCTTCAAATAAGGGGTTTCAGAATTCAAAAATTTTGTTAAACTGATTTGGAAGAACTTTGTCTTCTATTTTGTTTCCCGATACATCAAAAGTTTCAAATTTGATTTATACTGTGTATATGCTGAAAAGAATCTGAAAATGTGCATGCTCTACGTGATTAAAGAAATGATTTTAAAATGTGATTTTTCTAATGCTTTAAGCATAAAAATTAACACTTTTTAATTTTTTTTTATTTCCTTTACTTTTAAATAATGTACTATAAATCAATAAATGTAATAAATGATAAATTTAAATTTTCACATGCACTTAACAATATAATACTTATTACGATAATTACTTAATACGATAAATACTTATTATTACTACGATTGTAAATTACACATAAAGTTAAAAAGAAATAGCAAATTGTATCTCATTTAAACCACTGCTTAAAAAATGTCTAAAAATTTACTTAATTTGAATAAAATTTGAATACTGTTTAAAAATAGAAAATAATATTTGGAAGTACATATATAATTGTATAATTTAAATTTAATTACGTTGCTGTGAATAAATATAATTTAAAATATTTGGGCATTATTTTATCAAAAGTTAGTACCTTTAAAAATAATAATAATAAAAAAAACTGTTTAGAAATTTAAAAAGATTTTAATCAATCTTTTTTAAATGAAATCATAATCATAATTTTCCATTGACAATCTTCCTTCAGACACTGAAAGTGATTGTAGTGTTTCAGAAACTGAAGATGATTTTGATTCTGAAGGTGATAATTTTATCGGTAAATATAAAGCAACAAGACGGGCAAAATCAATAGGTCGTAAAAATGTTAAACGAAGGGCACATAATATTATAACTAAATTACCTGGCGTAATAGGTCCTGCAAAAAATCTAAGAACTATATACGATTCATGGAACTGTTTTTTTACTGATGAAATACTCGACATAATTGCCATTAATACGAATAAGTTTATTTGTTCAGTTAGAGGTAACTTTAGTCGAGAAAGAGACGCGCGAGACACAGATAGAATTGAAATTAAAGCTTTCATTGGTCTGCTATATTTAGCAGGTCGATTACGAAGTAATAGACAAATTTTAGAAGAATTGTGGTCCACAGAAGGAATGGGAGTAGAAATGTTTAGGACAGTAATGTCCATAAAGCGCTTCAAATTTTTGCTTCGATGCTGCAACTTTGATGACAAAGAAACAAGAGATGAGAGGAAGAAATTAGACAAACTAGCCCCAGTAAGGGAGATTTTTGAAACATTTGTCGAAAACTGCAAAAGGAATTATTGCATGGGGCAGAACGTAACTATTGACGAAAAGTTAGAAGGCTTTCGAGGAAAGTGCCTTTTCCGTCAGTATATACCGACAAAGCCCTGTAAATATGGAATAAAAATATTTGCCATGGTTGACGCAAAAGTGTTATATACGTCAAATTTAGAAATATATGCCGGAAAACAACCAGTAGGTCCATATAATGTAAGCAATGCAGCTTCAGATGTCGTTCTTAGGATAGTAAGACCAATTTTCAACAGTGGGAGAAACATTACAGCTGATAATTGGTTCACATCGATTGACCTAATAAAAAAATTGGAAGAGAAGAAACTTTCATACGTAGGTACTCTAAGAAAAAATAAGAAAGAAATACCTCCTAACTTTGTAAAAACAAAAGGGTGAGAAAATTATTCAAGTCTCTTTGGCTTTTCTGAAACTTGCACTTTGGTGTCTTACATCTCAAAGAATAAAAATAATGTTCTACTTGCATCGAGTATGCATACGGATGACTCCATTGATTGTGAACCGGGAGACGAAAGAAAACCCGAAATAATTACTTTTTATAACGACACGAAGTTTGGAGTGGATGCTCTTGATAAAATGTGTGGGACATATAATTGTGCCCGTAACACCAGAAGATGGCTAATGGTCGTATTTTATTCAATGCTGAATATTTCAGCAATAAATGGACAAGTGGTTTTTTTAGGCAATCAAAATTTAGTAAAAAACAGAAGAGAGTATTTAAGGGAATTAGTGAAACAGCTAACAAATGAAGAAGTCACTAGACGCCTCACAAAAACTAATTTATCAAGAGATTTACAGAGGAAGCTGGAAAATTACAAACCGTCTCCAGAACATAGAAATGCAGTAAAATCTTCTGACGTTCCAAATAAGAGAAAGCGGTGTTCTACATGCTACGGAATCAAGAAAAGCAGAATGACGCAATATTCTTGCACAAAATGTAACGAATATTTTTGTTTGGAACATGCCGTTATGATGTGTAAAAAATGCTCTGAAGAGCAGCCTCAATTAGATTATGATTCTGATGAATAAATAAATGTATATTTAATTTTTTTACAAAATTTTCTGTTGTTATTTTCTGTACTTGTATGTTTTTTGTTTTGTAATTGTATTATTTTGTATTCCCTAAACTCTGTATTTTGCATTTCATTAAAAAAATAAATAAAAAAAAAGAAAGAAAAGTTTCAGAAAGATTCTAGAACTAAAAAGAAAAAGAAAAAACACTGTTAAAATCATGTAAAACATTTTTGTATTGCTAAAATGCTATATGCATCTCTCAGATGCAACGCGCCCGACGGAGGGAAATTCCAGGCGCGCCCGACGGAGTGTTAAAGATTGATTGTCTTATCAACATAAAAAAGCATATTTATAAAACATTGTGCGGCCAGGGTCATGTAGCAGAGATTAAAATGACTCACCCCCTTTGTAGCGAATTTCCCTTTGTTGTTCTGAACCGTTGCTTTCCTTTTGTTAGACTCTTCTTTTGGTCAGGTCTGTGATTCACTGCTCCGTATCTTTTCCTTTTATCATCGGTGGACTTTGTAGTTCCCAAGGTCTCATCGTAAGGTTAGGCTTCTCTTCCTAATATCTCGTCGGAGGCTTTCAATTCATATTTATCTGTGAATCAATGGAAATATCACTCTGAATTCTATTTCTGCAGCCACGAGGATTTGCCTTTTTCATGCAATTCATATCTCTCTGAATTCTGAATATCTGGATGTCTGGATATCTCCATATATCCATGTCGGAATACTGGATGCTGAAATTCTGCATGTCGGAATCTGCATATCTGGATTTTCAACTCCTTAACTTTTATATTGCCCTCATCTTTCCCCCCATTTTCTTCTATTGGATATTACACAAACAAAAAGGAGAATATTTTAATTTCATATGGACCACCCATACATCCCAAGGGGAAAAGGACCCTGGGATGGAAAACTGCAATAAACTTTAAGTGCAGTTTTCGGATGCCACTTTGAAATATATAGTTTTATTTTTTTATTACCCTTGTCTCTTTATATTACAATTTTTTATGTTTCCTTTCTTTTATAATTTAAAAACTACTACCGAGAGGAATTGTTACAGAATTTATTTACAGTAAAACATCTGTTTCCTCTGCGGCTCCTGTTATGTCGTTTGCACTACGACAATTGCAACTTTATACGTGTTCCTCTCATAAATGAATTAAAAGGTATAAACTGTATAATTTGTTTGTGAAAAGGTTTTTCTTCTTCTAAAAACTCGTTGCAGTTCCTATTTTCCATGATAATGTAAAATTTCTCAAACTTTAACTTACCTACGACTGTTTCTATCCTGCATGATCCTCTAAAGAAACCTCGTACTTTTTTCTATAAATTATGCTATTAGTAAATATTACTATGAGAAATATAACTGGAGTAACTTATGTAACTCAAGTTATGTCCAGTTAATTATGTAAGCTATGTTTTAACCAAGTATCATTACATGTGATGACGTCCTGAGAAAAGTGCTTTCAATTTATTTTTAATTTTCGAATATTAACATTTTAATTTTATTTCCAGTTATTTTGTGAACGATAATTAAAATTATCTGCTATGTTATTTTACAAGTAGCTAAGTTATATATAGTTATAATAAAGAAAATTTGTCTATTTGGAGGTAATAATTTACCATTTCACCCAAATGTATCATAGTTTTCATAAAGTCTCTTTCACTTTCACCATTGTAAATAGCAGTTACCGAACGCTTAAGGATTTCACTTATTTCTACTTTCAAGTTTTACAGAAATTATATGAAATAAAAATTTTAAACTTCTTGCTAGTTTGATATATATATATATTTCTTCTGAAATAAAATTTCTGCTCTTTATATTCTTATCTTAAATTGTGAATTTAATAAAAGAAATCTTATCTTCGTAGGTGAACAAATTAAGTCATCTATCACAGGATATGTTTTTGGCATGAATATTAATTACAGGCCATCAACGAAAAGTGATTTATCAAGCATGCAAATGGTATCCTAAAAAGCAAGTTTTAATAATGATTTATTTTCATATCTCTTTTAAGGAAGCGTCATAAATTTATAAATCTGTCTTTTATATTAAAGTTTATGGTGCATTCTTGAAGAGAAAATTTAATTATAATGAAGTATGGTATTTTCCTTAAATTTTCAATCAAGCGTGTGCACAGGGAAAATGCATTAAAATATTTTTTTAAAATGCAGCGGATCTTACAACTATAATATATGATAATAATTCAAAAGAAGTTTAATGAACTGAATAAAGAATTTTGGTTAATCATTCTTTCAAAAATTATTTATCTACAAAAAGCATAATATTTGATAAATATTCAATATACCTGTAAGCTGTTAGTCAGAAGTAATTAATTTATTAATCTAAATTTGAGTAAATGAAAAAATTTTGTTAATTATTTTTTAAAATTTTATCATGCCCTGTATTCCAAAATTTAAATAAGGAAAAGATTGATTTGTTAGAAATGATTCACTATTATGTCAGCTGTAATAATACAAGAATGTAATGTTAGGTTCATTAATACTTTGCAAATATAAGCAGAAAAAAATAAATAAAAACTTGCAAAAAATATGAAAATTACTTTCAATACATGACAGAATAATATTATTTAATGTTAAGGAAAACTGTATTTAAAATTTAAGTTCCTAAATTTTCTATTTTTATTATATTTTTTTTAAATTTGAAAATCGGAATGAAAATAGAGTAAGGCCATTCGCTACTGTTAATTTACTGCAACTATTTCTTTCAAGTTTTATGTATGTGCATGTCCTATCTATTTTATTTATTTGGGATCTAATATTGATTTAATTATTTTAAGGTTATACCCTCCATTAACGCATGTTAAGAGTCATGCATATTCAGAAAAATTTAAATAAAATTTGTTAGAATGTTCGTTTGTTAGTTCTTACCAAACATTAGTGACTTTTTCCTAACTTTTTTTAATTTAAATGTGATAGATGAGTCTTGAATTTTTTGATGCTTGTTAAAATTAGATCGACAAAATCTTGACTTCAACAAACACAAACTTTAACAAATAGTAGTAAATAAGAGTTCAGTTACTCTGATGAAATGCTGTGTCGGTTGTGCATTTCTGTTTTCACCATATATCAAATTTGTTTTGAAACTGTAAACATTCTTAGAATTATCGGACGGAATTCAAATCAAACATATTGAATTTCTATGCTATGTAAAACCCAAATTTATAAAAATAACTTATTAATAAAAATATTACAGAATTTAATTTAATTAAAATAAAATTTATTTAGCTTTAATACTAAAATAGATTAAGCAGAGGTAAACGAATTTAAAAAATCTGATAATCTTCGAATACTTAAAATCGTGATTTATGAAGAGTATATGGATCCCTGCATTTGTTTGGCAAATTAAGCTTCGGGAAATTTTAAGAAATTTTTTTCACATGAAATGTTTATTGTTTATAGCTTAGATTTACTTAGGTCTTAGAAAGTTGCAAAATAAAATAAAACCGAATCGCTTACAACCGATAGCTACAAAGAAGTACCTTACTTAACCAAATGAACCTAATTTGGATTTGATTTCGACCCCCGACTTAAAAGAAGATCCCTCATGTTCACAAAAAGTGGTTGGGAATCATTAAAGAGGTATTCTGCTTGGTCTCGGCATCTAAATTACGAAAATTCTCTCCAGGCTACTTTCACCTAACTAATGGAGTCCTATTCTAGGCAACATACTATAAATAATTCTCAGAATTGCTAAAGTGTAATAATTTTATATTTTTTTACAAAGTATCTGTAAATATCCAAAATTTCAAGCTATCAGTATGTATATTAAGCAAATAGAAATTCGTAAATTTGGTCTTCAAAACAAGTATAACAAAAACTATGCTATTAAAATTTAGAAACATTTGGACCTAAGTTATTTAAAAACACAGAAGACTTTTATTTTGCGAATTCTCAGAGCTCGATAAAACAGTTTTTTAAAATAGAAAGCTCGTAAAATAGAAAAATATGTGTTGAATATTGAAATATATGTCATAATTTTGTTTACCAAATTTCTCTGTAAGTGAAAGATTATTAAAATTATGCGTCAGCAGGAACAAGTTTTTGTCCAGCTTTTATATCGTAAAATCATGAACGTTCGTTAATAGAAGGCGCGTAAAGTGAGCGTCCACTGTATAAGCTACTATATTAGAAATGTAGGTTATTTTTTTAAATGGATTGAATTATCAAAAATCACTTTTGAATATACAATTAATCTCTAATATTTTTCCATTATGGTCAAAAATATTTGAGACTTAACAACGTTGAAATAATTCACGACGACAGTATATTTACATTTCTAAACTTAACATAAAAAATAAGAAATTTTTGTGAAATAAATAATTAATTTCCAAGTAACCAAACAAAAATTTCCTGATTTCTGTTTAATTTTTATTAATATGCTTTATTTTGAATTTTTTAAACAATTTTCATTGTCACAATTTTATTTTGATTTAAATTTCACATTCCATTATATAAATGTACTGCTTATAAAATTCTTGAGACAATCAATTTTTAATTATTAATAGCTTTCAAACTGACATACATTGACAAATTACATTAAAAAATCTGCTTTTTCCTGTATTAAAATATGTTTTTCTCATGTTTATTATACTTTATCAGTGAAATGATTTGTAACTGTTAAAAATATTTTTACCGAATTTAGTAGGAAGTTAAATATTCATAAAACACACATTGTAAACTAAATTCATTTTGGTCATTGGATCATATTTAATTAATTACATAGTCAACTAAATTCCTTCAATTTATATATTCAGAAAAGTTTTATCAATTTTTTATTGTAGCGGTCATAAAAATTATTTTTAAAATTTTTACTTCTAATGGCGGGGTACTGGGTGATTGACCCGTCACCCACAAACCGGAAACTTACTCATTTAGTGTTACCTAGTGGGTATTGGACCAAGTCGTGGAGGCGCGTAGCATTGCCCACGTCACACCACCATAAATTCATTTTTAGAGTGAGCCACATTCGTCCATCTTCTCAGATGAAGAAAGGACAAAGATACTGAGAAAGAGAGAGAGAGAGAGAGAGAGAGAACGTCCATACGTAAACCGGGATTCGATCAAATCCGGGACTAACAGCCCAGGAGTCAGAAACCACTGAGCCATTTGCAGGTGTATTTATTTATATAAATTTAGTCATCTTCTCAACCAAGTAATTTCTAAATTCAATTCAAAAGTAATCTGTATTTTGTCTGAAAATTACTTAAAAAAACAATCAATACATTTTTTAATCATTATAATTTTCTCAAAATAAGGAAATATTTACCCTTTAAGTACAACTTTCCATTTGACAAGTATATATAAAAATAAATTCAATAAATCTTTCGTTTAATACAAATATTTTTTTTTATTTTTATCTTTCTTTATAGAATCTATTTTACACTGTTTAGGAAAATATATTCTAAGGATGTTGTTCATATCTTTCAGTAACTATCACAAATTATATTTATATATAATCAATACATATAATTTATTTTTTTAAAAAGTCTAAAATTTCTTTAAATTAAGCTTAACACACACACACACACGTTATTTTATTAAGAACTGCTAGTGTGTGTGTATGTGTGTGTGATTGAGCATGATTTAAAATGTTAAAGATTGAATATGTGTTTAATGTTTGATAAATAAAGATTAATCTTTATTTATCAAACATCTTCTTTTAAATTTCTTATTTTGAAAATTTTAAATGGATTAATATAGAAATAAATATTTCCATATTGTAATTTTGATTATACAAGGGTATTGATAGTATTATTGTAAAGATATAGCTTTGTTATAATGGTGTGATATGCCTTTTCACCATACTCTGAAATAATTAATGACAGGCACGAATGTGACATTGCTAAGACAGAGAGCATTATATATGATATACATTGAAACACTAAAGTGTTTCAATGTATATCATTAACGAAATTAAATAACATTATTTTGAAAAATATTTCATGCAGTATAGGCAT
>JAPDSC010013529.1:125776-140974 GCA_026290005.1 Latrodectus geometricus | reverse complement strand
TCTTATTTGTCAAACAAGAATTAAATACAACCTTATGCTATTTTATTTATTAAGTTTATATATAAAGTTTCCTTAACAAAAGGTAACTATTAAGATATTCTAATTGCTTTCGAACTGTAATAAAATGTCACATAGTGATATTGATTATAATTATAATTTGCGTGTTCCAAAATCTTATATTTACTAGAATGAAATAACGTAAATTTTCTGAGAATTATATAAAGTTTGGTTAAATCTTACAAATAATTGCAATTGCACTTATTTAAACATATTTTTTTTATTGTTTGACATAAATAGAAAGTGCTGAAAAATTTCCTTTATGCAATTTTTTCCTAAAAACTGTCTTTATTTTTTTAACTTTATTACGTTATAAATACTTTTATTTCCATTCAACATCAAGAAAGGGAAATCCTATTCCAAAAGAATTGTTAAGTACATTAAATCATTTTATACTGTGATAAATATTCATGGAAACTTAATTATCATATCTAAGCAACAGTTTCTGTATTAGAAATATAAAGATATCATTAAAAATAAAGAAAACATTTAATGATAAAAAGTTAAATTTTTAATAAACTAAATAAAAAATATTTTAATGATTATTTTCTTTAAGAACAATAGTTTAAATCGTGCATTTAATCCAAGTAATACAAGTGATATTAGTTAAGTAATACATTATTAAAAGAAAAATAGGAGATTTTCGTTTTCCAGTTTTTAATGAATGTCAATATTTTGAAACTTTTAAAAGATTGCCTAACAAAATAATTTTAATTGGCAAAGTATTATTGTAAAATGTCCTCAATCTGAATTTCCCCCACTTTCTGCATCGAAAGTACTCCAACCTAGTTCAAATCAATGGAAACTTTTGGATTTCAGTGACATAAAAGTGATTCGAATGTTTACTCAGACTTATACATAAAGAGAACTTCATTTCATACAAGACAGCGAATTCTATACCCCCACGGATTTGAAGAGAATATTCTTAAGTATCTATTGAAGCACTTTCCACTTAGATCCTCGCTTGCTGCCTAAACTAGTGTCTAGAATTCAATAGCGCTTGAGGCAATTCCCCTTCATTGTATAAATTACAACATTGCATTGTAAGATACACCCAGCAAGCAATTACGATCTCCTGGCTTAACAAAGTGGATAAGCATCCCATAGAGAAGCCGTAGAGCAAATCTAATTTGCAATCGCTCAGTGGATGTCGATAGATGGCGCTGAATACAGTAAAAGGAATTTCAACAGGCAACGCTTCCCATCCGATTCATTGATGCTCCTTAGCTGCATCCGGACGTTGAGAGAAAAAGTTTCTTCTGATACTCTCCGAGATTTTCGGTTCATGGTGCGACTGGTACATCGTGAGCTCTTATTTAGTGCAGTTTTAATGAAGGTAATCAGGCTAATATTTCTCATTGGAAATTTTTAAAGTTTTAAAAGTTAATTAACAATTAAAATTTTATAAAATATTTAAATTTCTTTAAATTATATAGATATGCGTTACATTTTAATTTCTTGAAAACTATTAAAATTTTCTGAGTTTATTTTAGTTGATAAAAATTGTTTAGTTATGAAAAATGAGTGTTTTATGGTTTTAAATTAATAAAATTATCATGATTGTTAATATTTTTATAAATAAATTATTTGATAATTTTTATTTATATAATCAAGTAATTTTTTATCAAAATATTTATTTCTCTAAAATAAATTAATTTTATTATTTTTATATTTTGTTATGAGGTAAATATATATTAATTGATTTTAGGACACAATTTTTTAAAGGAAATTTTTATTTTGCACAGTATATGTGTGTGTGAATGTATATAAGTATTTATTTTTTAAACAATTTTTAACCAAACGTATGAACAAAGTACAAGATGTAAAGTTTTAAGTCATCTTTCTTTTATTTAAAAAAAGTAGAAATCCTTATTTCGATTAAATATTTCCAATAACATTTAAATAGGAATAAAAATAATTTGCATGGAACTACTTTTTTGCGTCTTTTAATACATTAATAATCTTAAATTATTTTACCGTCTGCAATATTTAAATAAATTATTGTTACAAAAGGAGATATTTTACGAGGAAGGTTTTGCTTATTACTATTAGGTAAAAATAATGCCTTTTAAAATATACTTATTATTATATCTTCTATTGTAATTAACTTTTATAGTATGATAAATTTATATATTATAGGAGTGCGTTCAATGTTTAATATATTATAAAATCTTATACTTATTCTTCAATTTATCATACTTATTTATATAAGATCTATTTGCCCAATTCAATAGATTTCAAAATGGGCAAAAATATTTGAATATAATATTTAAAATATGCTTAACAAGCTCTCAAAAATGCCTAATTGGAACCAATGGTAATTGCTTTTAATAATGAAATGCATATTTTTGTCAACAAAATGTTGATTAATATTAACAAATCATCTTTGTAATTCTCTAAGTTTAGTGGATTTAATTTCCATTATTATATTAGACTTTGTATGTAAACTTACGTAAAACTTTAAAATTACTTGAAATCTATATAATTTTTTTATTTTATACATATTATTAATAAATGATTTATTTTTATTTTGAGTGTAAAATGTGTTAAAACAGAAATTAAATACATAAATCATTACACATCGTATGAATAAATGCAACTTATCTCCTTATCATTATATGAAATAATTTGTTACAGAATTTTCGAAAAATATTATTATTATTGATGTTCAATTTCAAACCTTTCTATATTTTCTCACATATTTTTACCATTCTGAGATCTTTGAATGTGAATTGTTATTTTGCTAGAGTTATGTAATATTTTTAGCGGGGGATGACAGTTTTTCTGAATTTAATTTTATTAAACTAATATAATGTAATTCCGATTACTTGATTTGCATTATTTGAATAACATTTTTAGAAAAATTAGTTGTGTATTATGTACAAGAATATGTATATATATTTTGTGAATGAAACAAATAACTCATTAATTATAAATGTTAATTGTTAAAATATTTAATTATTCTCAATTTTGCAAATTATGTTTATTTATTTTTTTTTAAATAAAAGCATTCTTTAAATTTGAGGATTTTATAAAAATGTTAGTTTGAATTCTGTTTTCCTTTTACTAGAAATAAGTATGTATAATTAATATTAAGTTTTCATTTAGAAGATAATACTTCATCATACTTTATTAATAATGTATATGTGATTTTATCTGATTTTATTAATGATATATTAAAAAAGTATTGTAATTCTAAATTGAGCAGGAAAATCTATGATTAGGGTAAATAATCGTAATAATCGTAACGTTTGGGTATAAATGATCGTATTTATAAAAGTTAAAATAAAGCAGTCCATTTTTTTTCCGTATCAGCTGATTGCGATTTTTGATTTTTATATAGCATTATTTCGAAGAAATAACCCAACAATTACAGACTGGTTCTTTAATATAAATTTGATTAAATATATGGTATAAACTAGATTCTTAAGTCAATTTTAAGCTTTTCTTCTTGAAATATAAAGAATTTATATTGCTTAAGATAATCTATACTTTATGAAAATTTTAAAACTAAAACGGGTCTAAAATACTTAAAATTTATATTTTATCTTAAACTAGTTTATAGTTATCAGTAAAATAATAAATTAATAATAACAAAATGTTATGAGGCAACTCAAGTATAACTTATTTATTTAAATTATATTAATAAAAATTTAATCAATTAGTGAACATAATTTTGGCTTATACATTTCTAATATATATATATATATACAAAACCAAATAACCTATAAAAACATGACAAAAGTAATATTAAATACTTAGAAAGTTCTGTTGCTGACTTATAGATCGCAGGTGGTCGTATGTGATTCATTTATTATTTCGTAGTATACCTTTTGGTTTTATGTATACATGGAAAGTATAAAACTGATAAGAGTTAAGAATCGTCATATAATAGTTCAGATTATCACTACATCACAAATGCTAAGTGAGGATGATCAAAAGTACTATATAATTTCCTCTATTATACATCATCATACAATGTAATACGCATTTGTTAGTTGACAGTATATTTAGTATTCAAAGAGTGTGATTTGACAGTTTAAATTATTTTTAAATTAACAATCCATATAAGGATAAAAAGTAAACTTATGCTATGGAATTCGTAGCCATCAATGGAAAATCGTTGTAGATCCTTAAAGCATACGTTTCGCAGTGCTTTCATATCGTAATTTTTCATAAATAGTTTACCATTTTCGTGAGTCCAAAAAGGAAAATAGGAAATCGTCTACCCAAATACTTATTCGGTGTAAAAGGAAAAACAGATATATTACATCTTTTTTTGAGTTTTACATTAAATGGGACTGAACGCTAAATTTTTTAATCTTAGTGCAATTCTTCAAGGTAAAGTAAGCCTTGTAGAATTGCGTTTCTTATTCATTACATTCTTGGAGTGGATAGCTTAACAGGTGAAAACTTATGTAAGAAGTTTTGCTCAACTATCAGAGTTTGTCTTTCAAGGGACGTGTAATAGATACTTACGTGTTACGAGGAAAGTGTCTGGTAAAATTCAGAGATGTGCACTTGGTTAACATTTTTACAGAGAGAAGAAGGACAATATTCTTCAATCAACAGTGGGTAAAATGGAATTTGAGATGTATATCTCTTAGACTTCAGTCTTGCTATTGGTCGCAGTGAGTTCAAAATCGGTAATTAATGGATGAGAAGATTCGGAAAGCAATTCCTATATAAAATACCAAGGAGCGTCTTCTGCATATTTTGAATATAAAATTCCCTGCTCCTTTAAAAAGACATTTTACTGAGATTTATTTAATATTCATTTGAGTATATTTAGCACCTTCTCCAATTAAAGTCATAATGAAAAATTATATATATATTTTTAATTAAATTGCTTTATACTTGATATAGTTAACAAAAAAACATTTTATATCTATGTCTCTGACATCTTACGAAAGTAAAATTAAATTAGTAGTCCGATCATATTTCCTCTTTACAATAATGGAAAGAAAAATTAAAATAGCTCTTGTATTATCGGTGTACGATATATGTCAATAACGCTCATTAAAATCCCTAAAGTTTGTGAAAAATAATGGATTAACCTAGCCAACCTTTTCCATTCAGGCTTACTGATCTTATACTTTACTGATATCTCATTTTGAAAGTTTTGGTTAAATTTAAAGTTTCTAGTTACGAGATCATGACTTCGCGTAAATCTACCGAAATTTTTTATCGTTATTCATATCATTAATACGACAAACTACTTCGAAAATACCATATTTCTATATTAAATACCATATTTCCAAGCTCACTATTTAGCGATCTTTATGGCATTGCGTAAATTATTTGTATGTATTAAAAATTATTAAAATTAACAATTATTTTAGACTTTTTTCAAAAATTTTGCTTTAAACTTCCCAGCAATTTGTGTCAATGTAGAATAAATTATTTATACCTAACAATTTCACTTACTGTTCATGAAAAGCGATGACCGATGATACAACTGAAACTATTTCAATTGTAAAATAATTTTGAAGATTAATTATTACATTCCTTAATGAAACGTTTGATATATTTTTACGTGAGGGAGACTTAAGAAAGCAAACTGATGGATAGCATTTCAGAGAGAAAATTTTCGAGTTCGATTCCCCTCATTGTTGAACAACGGGGAATATATGCTCTGCATATGGTGCATTCGTTGATTAGATAATTAAATGTCATGCGGTTTTTTTTTCTGCGATACGTGAAGAAAGGGCCAAAACATGGAGAATATTCAAAAGACATCGGCGTTTACGATATTTATTATACGGTAACAATTATTATCATCTGATGCAAATGATATTTTTCTCCGTCAATTGCTTTTCATGATGATATATAATAAGTGCAATTTAATTTTTTTTTCTTACGAAAATAAATATCAGCAATCTTTTCAGAATAGAAATTTTGATTTAATTACCAGCTTTTCAATGCAATTCGCACTTTTGTTATTGTTTTGTTCTTTAACGTTTTGTATTTTTGAACAGCAGTTATATATATATATATATATATATATATATATATATAGCAGTATCCCATTCACTTTATTACGGAACGTCTTCAAACGCATAATAAGATAGTCATGCTAAACCGAATAAAAAAAGTACCTAGGAAGCCACCTGAAGAAAAAAATTAGGAGATAGCATTCCTATCTCGAAAACAGAACTAGATAAGGAAAGAAGAAGATAAAAAGATGATTTACGTAGACGGAGAACATCATGTATTTTATACGGTAAGACATTTAGTGCTAGAAAGTTATCGAATGATTAAAACGTGATTCCTTGTGCTGTGGCGTGATAAAATATATAAGAAAGAAAAAAAAAACAATTAGTGATAATATTGTCATTGTATGAGATGTTTACACTTATAAATATCAGACGTATCGCATGCTTGGATTAGAGCAAAGAGCGTTACACTTTGTAAGACCGTACTATATCTTTCAAATTTATATAAAATTTGCTTATGAGTCACCTGCAATTTCTGCTTCAGGTTTTCTCATATTAAAATGTAGCCAGATCATGTGTTGAAGTTAATCTTCAACATTGCCATATCCAATATTTTATTTCCAAATTCATACTCTAGATATTGTTTCACTGGGGGTTTTTTGACAATATATGCGTCTTGATGTAAAAAGTACAGATTGTTAAGTAAAATCAATGAAACTTCTTCAAAAATCGGGTATTACGTTCAGCAGCCATTGTAAATATCGTGCAGTCATTAATTCGTAATCGTAAAATATTTGCCACATTAGCTTCTTATTGTAAATCTTACCAAACATTTACACCCTAAATACACAGTCTTTTTTAACGAGCTGCTTAGACCACTAGAATTAACTCGAGTGTAGGTGTTAAGGAGTAAAATCAAACTGCATTCGATATTGAACTTTAGTAAAACATCTAAAAATCGAAACAGGATTTAAGAGTACTTATTAATTGGTACTTTAACTATTGTTCATTCAATTCGATGGATAATTGCCTCATTCGTCCAAACTATATGAGCGAATAATTTTAGCTGGACCCCATTCTGGTTCATGAGGAATCTGCTCTTTGACTAGCGTCTCTCCACAATCATATATAGTAATATTTGTTAAAGTGTTGATCCCCATAGATGAACACCAAATTCATTTAGTAATTTTAAAACTTGGACTTTCTCTTTTAGATAGTTTATAGTAATAATGAGTTCTCTTAAGCTGAATTTCTCATTTTAGGTATGTAAAAATAGATGTTAATGCCTCATCCGGTTGCCTTTTCAGTTCTATATTAGCTGTTCTGCCAGATAATGCAGAACGTATCACGAAGCCTGTCTATTTTCATCTGAAATTTTATGTGGGAATCATTTTTTTTTCAGTTACATAGAATTTTCGAGACATATATGATATACGAAAATCTACAATTTTCTATTAATAGCACTTGGTGGTTTTGGTATCTTTCATGAGAAGATATTGTAGTGCAGCACCAGCTCTATATATTATCTCAGCGCACAGTGACAGCAAAACACTATGAGGATATGTCTTTTATACTTTACAGACACATTTCTGAAAGCTGTGAGACCTCAATTAAATTTAACAGATGAAATCACCAGAACCAAGGCTGTATACCACGTTGCTTATTAGCAAGATTAGGATATTCATCGATAGATATTATTATAAAGCGATCTATAGACCACAGACAGAGATAGTCTTTGCTGGATACTTTACAAAGAGTTCTTCCTTGTTCATATCTCCATCCTAATAGATATCATATAATTATGACAACTATCTCGACGTCTTTATGCCTAAATGCTAGTTAAGAGTGCCACCTGTTATTAAACAAAGCAATAAAGTGTGTAATTAAGACAAAAAATGTGTTTTATAATTTATTCTTATTTGACCAACGTTGTTATCTTTTGCATACTTATATGCACGATATAAAAAATATTAAAGTCTATTTTCTTCAAAAATTTTGAAATATTGAAATTCACTGTGTGGTATACATATCTCAACGGATATACGTAAATTTAAAGTGATCGCAATTTAAATAAAATTTATATTGAGTTGGTATTACTCATGCAAAAATGACAATAATAAATATGAATAAGACATTTTCGGTGCCATTATCTCAAATGAAATAAGCCCGATAGGTAGTTTTATGAAAAACGAAACATGAACTGCATTCATAAACTGAGTTTTTGTGTAAATGATGCATGGAATAATGTAGAATATTGCAGCAATATATTCAAATATAATTAAATGAAAATTCTATTAATATATATTAAACATTTCAATATTTTTAATTTTCATTTATACATTAAATTTATTTCTAATTCGAGAGAACTTTTTTAATTACTTCTGCCTGACATAGAAAATGCAACACCATGAAGCTATGGTCCTATAAATATGAAAATTTCGAAGATTGCGCAACGGAACATGTTATGCAAATAATGTAAAATGCAATTTGGTCATGTGATTACCGTGCCAGATAAAAGGGATAGAAACGGCGGACAAGCCAACAGTCTTATCTTTTTGCCGCTTAGGAAATCCAGTATTTCAGGAAGTTCAAAGCTGCAGATGACACAAGTGAATGAAGTGGTGACTGAACGATGACATCGAAGACAGTTCCCGCAAACGGACGGTTTTTTGAGAGGTCTTATTGTAGGCATAAGTATAGCTGGTTGGTTCTACCGTCGTATCGCTGCTGAAACCCACTTAGATGTATCAACTGTGTATAGAATTGGACCATATGGGTGAATGAACAAAATGCTAATAGTCGCATAAGACCAAGTCCATCTAGACTGGCAACAGAATAGACGGATCGACGCATCGGAAGGGCAGCTATGGGCCTCACAATAAACTTCTCTTGACATTCTGTGCTATGTGCAGCCATTTTTGGATGCTCCAATATCTGCCAGAACAGTTGCACGAAGATTAGCTGAAAATGGCTTGTATACACACCACTCATCAACGTTGAATAATGGATTGGGGTGAAATCAGCTAAGATAGCAAATCACCCCTAGTACGCATCAGAAGCATATTGACGTCACGACGGTACGTTGATGACGTGTTGCAACCTGTTGTGCTACCTTACCTTCAGCAGTTGCAAGATAATGTTTTCCAGTAAGATAACGCAACATCGCACACGGCACTAGTCAGCAGACAAGCCTTGCAGAATATCCAGTTGCTTCCTTGGCCTGAGATGTCTCCTGATCTTTCCCCGATAGAGCATATTTGGGACGAGACGAACTGTGGAGAATGGTTCAGACCATATGGGCTTCTATCCCTCAGGACACCATCGGCAAGTTAATTGACTCTCTACCTCGCTTAGTGTCTGCTTGCACCGCCGCGAGAGGCAGCTATGCTACTTAATGACTTTCTGCATATTTTGTCAATGTATAAACTTACATTTTTGTAAATAATATCACTTATTTATATATGCATGCTCTGTCTGTGTATCAGTTTTTATCACATGCTATCCAATATTCTATGGTGTTGCATTTCTTATGTCAGGTAGTGTATGTTTGTTTATGCATCATATTAAAGCGTGATCGTCAGAAGCCCGTAAAGGCAAATTTAAAATTATGCACACAACTTTTTCCATTTCCTGCGTCATATGTCATGAGGTGTTAGTATTTTAAACTTTCAGGATTGAAACCATTTCTATATATTAATTAATATTCTCAAATGTAATATATGACAACTTTAATTATTATTTTTAAATTTAATATCTAATAATATTAATTAATGATTTATAACACTAAATTCGGATACAGGAATAAATACAAAAAAAGGTTCTTTCTTTTAAAATGCTGATTCACTTGGAATCGATCGTATGTTCAGCAGCTGCCACCTAAGTTACATTTACTTATTAAAATTTAAACGCACAAAACCAGTTTAATTATATTTAACATTATAAACTTTTGATTTTCAGATCATTTATTTTATAAATGGAGGCGTTTCTAAATTAATGAAATAGTTAGAAAGATAAATTCTTTACTAAACTCAGCAACAATCTACTTGTATCAAATTATGAAATTATAGAATCTTTCTTCTGAATACCTCTGAATGCAAAAGCTTCAATATAATTACAAAAGTGTTTTTCTTAGTGACATTATCTTCAGTTATTAGTTGTTTACGAATGGCAAAACCTTGCTTATACATAAATTTGTATAGAATTGAACTATGCATAAAATTCGACCAATTTTGAAATTCCTATTTAAAAAAGATACCTATTTCAAATTAAATAGCAATGTTTATACATACAAATCCTATAAATTTAAAATTGAAGTAGCTATTTCTACTTCTATAGTTGCTGCACTGAATCAGAATTTGATATATGTTTTCTCAATCATTTTTATGCCATCACGCTAAACTATTCGAAAGAAAGGTCACATAAATACAATAGTTACAGTTTATTAAAAATAGTTGATTTGTCAATAGGTACAAGCGTATTGAAATATTTGAAACAATACATGTTAACACAAATATCAATCGGGTGTCATAGTCACATTTTATGAAAAAATGAATTATCAATGAAACTTTCTATGTAAATGACTGCTCATTATTATAACCAATAATCAGTTAAGTTTTAAGCTTTCTTTTTCTTCAATCACCATAGAGAGTTTAAAATTTTTGCATATTTGAAAAACCAATTAACATTTTCCATAGGACATATTATTATTTCTTGGTCTTCGTTGATAAATATTATCTAAGTCTTTATCATTTATTTAAGTTTATCATTTATTACTGTCTGAAGTTCTAAATTTCAGTTCTTCTATGGTTTCCTATCTCTAAATTAGAAGACCCAGATAGTGTTGCCATCTATGAGCAAATGTCGTAGTCTCACCTCATTGGGGGAAGCTCTGCTTAAAAACCTATTCCACTAAACTTCGTTCACCTATTCCATTACAAGCGGGCTTAGCTTCACCAAGTGTCATTTATAACAATGATACTACCTAAAGCGAATATTTATTGTTTTTCATAAACTTCATAGAAATACTTTGAGTAAAGTTTGTTGAGGTGTCTAAGGTAGTTCCAACAGAAAAATTGAAATTAATTCCCTCTTCTTTCCCTGTTTATAGCCTAGAAACTTTTTGTTTATTGTTAATCGTATGAAAAGTAAATCTAGGAAATGGTGGATTTAATAGTTCAATCGACCATGGATCCAAATTAGAAGAGGGCAGTTATTAGTTCAAAAATATTCAATACATCACAAAATTTAAATAATATCAATTGAAAAACCTTCCAATGTATGACTTGGAGAGAATGATTCCAGTTTTAATGTCAAACTCGCCATTTCACAGCATTTCAAAATGACGAAGTTGTTGTGTTTAGTACCTTAATTCAGCTGAAAAAGAATCCTATTGAATTATGAGGATTTGGCAACATGCAGGTTTGTAGGAGACATTGCTCTAATTCCAGAAAACAGCAAATTCAATACCTGATCTAGATGAATGCATTCGTGCTGCTTCATGTACATAAAAATTCTAAGATCTAACATCACTTCTTTGATATAAAGTACTGTGGTCAGTGTCTAGGTCTAACGAAGGCCTTATTATTTAATTGAAGTACAAATTTATGACATAGTTACTGTACTTAATGACATTAATGCACAGAAATAAGAAACGGAAAAGTATCGAAAGATCTTAATCTACAATGAATTATTTCTGTTTCTTTTACATCTGTTAGATTTTAATTTACAAATAGAAAAATTTGAAAAACGTGATTATTTTTATAATTTTTCTTTTTCTTCATGGAATACACACTGCAATGAGGATTTTAATTTTAATAGTGAATCACAGAAAGTAGAAAACAGAAAAGGACTTGTAAATGATTTTTCACTATTTCAATGCTATGAATGTTAATGAATTTTTACATTCAATTAAAAGAAATAATGCTACAAATAATGTCAATTCCAGAATGGAAACAATATAGTTTTCTTTAATGAAATCACAACGATGTTTTTAATAAATTTCTATAGTTTTTAAATTAAAATATTATTAGAACTATCAAATTCTTTGAAAATCTTTATTTATATAATTAAGAAACTTTTTCATAATTTATTATATTTTTTGATTAATGTTTATTTCCTATTGCATTTAATTATTTCAAAAGGTTTCCAAGTTTAAAGCTGCATACTAAACTTGGGGTAAATGCCATTTCTTCAGGCATATAACAAATAACAATGAATTCTTCAGTAGACTGCAATTTTCACAGCACGTTAATTATGATTTACGTAAGGCTAATTTAAATATTTGCACCTAACAAAAGTTTCTCCCAAAATTTCGGAACTTTCTCTAAATATCTTATTTATGCAGACTTATCTTATTTATCTGGATGCTACTGAATATAATTTCGTCACATACTCTACTCAGTTCTTGAATTAAGTGAATTTAAGAGCAAGTAGTTTATATTCCTACTTCTTTTAGAGCTACATAAAAATGTTTTTACTGAGTGTAAATGACTAAATTATTATTTCATTCATGTGAAATTATAATTTTAGAAAACTTTTTCATGAGAAATGATACATAATTAAATATTTTAATATTGAACTAAGTAAAAAGAGTACAAAGATATACATAAAAATCATCTTCTGTAGCTGAAGCTATTTACTTAAGTGAATTTCTGAAAATGTTTTGTTTTAATGCGGAATATTTTATATTTTATTTTATTTAATTATTGTAACGTATTTATTTTAATGGGATACTTCTTAAGTTTTTAACCATTCTATTGTTAGTTCCTACACAAATGAAGGTTAGCTCAGTAGATCATTAATGTTTAAATTTTATTTCCAACCAAAATAAAGATTCTCATAAAAAGTAGGAATCGAACACATGGAATTTTAAACATTTATCTAATAATTTGAAATAAAAGTGACAGACATATTTTAGAATGTGAAACTGAATAGGGAAAATAAAAAGTAAGCAATATAGAAGCAGTTAAAATTTTCAAAACTAGTTTAATACTTAATAATACCTTTATTTCAATAAACAGTAAACTTTTTGTTAAGTCATTTAATATTCAAAAAGTATTAAAAATGAAAGTGCTATTTTTTTTTCTTTTAAGGGGTATTATTTGAAATTAAAAACGTTAAATTTATAAATGTATTTCGGGTTATAATTTGAAAATTTTTCATTTTTTTCATTTTTGAAGAGACAAATATATATTTTCAAACATAGTATAAAACGGAATCATTTTAATTTAGAAATACACTCATAAAATTAATACCAATAAAACTCTCTAAAGTATTTTTAAAATATTTACATATTAATTAATGTATAAATGGTTTCAAATTCTATGAAAGCAAAAATAATTATGTTGTAAAGTATCATTGTATATCCTGTATGTAAAGTATATTTAGTTATTCGTGCCAGAAAAAAAAGAATAATAATAATAATAATTAAAAAAAACTTTATTTAATTAGGAGAAATGCAAGTAATTGAGAAAAATATCTAGGAGATGATAAAATGGAGAATGTATACAAAATAGGTGTAGGATATCTAGGCAAAAATGTCCTTCAAATTTATTTAATGTTTTCATAGAAATTTAACACTCTTCTATATAATTGAGATGTTTTTAAATGTAATTTTAAATAATAAGTTGTTTATTGTATTAATTCTATTTTATGTTTATTTAAAACTAATAATTGTTTAATTTAAGTTAAAAATTTCAATATGCTTACCAAGAGATATACGAATAAAGTGGCAATTTTTGAAAAATCAAGAGCAAAATATTGCTAATGCTGACTTAGTAATGGGAATATGCTAACATTTATACAATTATACTTAAATATAAAATAATAAATAAAGAACTTAGCTTTCATTTCTATTATTTGTTGATAAATCAAAAATTAAAATAATATGATCTCTTAATTAACAATAATTAATATAAAATTTATAAAGAAAAACAAAATAGGGATTGAATAATGTACGTGTGCATCTTTACTTATTTTAAAGTATATTTCTCCAAAATGAAACACTTAATATATCTTTTTTAATTACAGGATTTTAAATCAGCATTCATATTTTCCAATCTGATGATAATCAAGATTGAACCTTGTGTGTTACAGCTGGTGAAAATAGAATAGATTTTTTTTTTAAATTTTTGAGAATTTTCAGATGCGCACGTTCCTTTCTTTTAAAACCTGAACTCAATTAAGGCATTTGTATTTTTTTATTTTTAATGCATACGGTAGGACTGAATTTATATGTAAATGATATGCTTTGCTGGCAAATGTAGTCTTCGAAGTACATAAAATTTAACCAGGTTCGAAAGAGTTTTAAGTAGGAGAAAAACTTTAAAATGCTTCTCTTTACCATGCATTTTATTCATTCAGGTGCTTGTTTTAATTTAACTACCGAGCCGAATTCGTAGTTTAATTTATTCATTGGCACATCCTGATAAAAGAGACTAGCTTGAAAGATTTTTCGATTAGAAACTGGGAATTTATGGGATTAATGGAAAATAATTTAGGAATTAATGAATTCACAGATTTTTCTTGTATAAGAAATAAATAAGCTAAAGTAAGGTTACTACACTTTAAAATAATATTTTGAAAAATATCCTCATTTATTATATTTTATAGTTGATTGTTTTGATAACAATAATATTTTTCAGAATAGTGTTATTTGTACATTTAAATAGGATCATGATATAATAATAGTATTTTAAAAATTAGTAAAATTTAAAAAAAACTATTAATCAAGATTGATTTTATCAAATTAATTTTTTATCAAATCATTATTATTAATTTATATAATTATCAGCTATTATATTAATTTAGAATTACCTTATTATTATTATTATCAGTAAGTTCTACATTGTTATGTGTAGTTAAAAAAATTTTAATTAATTAAATAACCTTTTAATAATCGAAAAATAATTTGTAATAATATGATGAAACTTCTCAAAATTTGAATTGGGTACAATCTAAACTTCATTTGTTATAATAAAAATTTGCAATCTTACAGTGTATAAATAATTAATAAATTCCAATTACAGTTTAAAACTATATTATTATCATGTACATTATAGCTATAGCAGATATTTAAACTTAATAAATTATGATTGTTAAGAAAATTAAGTAATACACAACTGTAGAGTACTCAATTTTATAAAAATATAATAAATCTAAAATAAAATGTTGAAATTATATATATATATATATATATATATATATA